>CM034356.1:65199596-65324467 GCA_019925275.1 Mytilus edulis
TTTTTTAAAGGGTATTTAAAACCTATTTCAGTGACAAGTACTTGTGCATCAAACCCTTTCGAAAGATATTTGAATGTGTATTTAATTGAATTTTTAAAAAAATTATATTTTAAAAAGTGCTAACAAATGGATTTACATAAAACATTTTTGTTGGATATGCTACTTCGAAAGGAGGGTAGTATACCTGACCTAATAATGACTTAACGGTTCAGCTAACAACCAGGCTGACCAAAGATATTACCTCTCGCTTCACACGGCAATGAATTCCGCTGTAACACATTGTAGCGGACCTCTTATTCAGTGTTTTTTTATGGATTCTTACTACGAGATTTCATTTTTCACTTCTTTTTAACTGCAATTTGACGGGCTTGGTTTAAACGTTCCTACTTTTTTTCGTGACTTAATGATGTTTGACATATACATAACAATCTGAACAAGTTTTGAAATGTCAGTCACAAGCATAGTTTGGACCATGCTCGAATATTAAAGTCTCTTTATCTTTTTGTTTAACTATACTAGCTGTCATTTCAAAAAGAACTTTCAGTTTGAATGTAATGTATCCATATTTAGTGTCATCTTTACTAGCCCTTTATAGCTCTACGTGATATGTTTTATTTTATATCTTCAAATCGAACCCAAAGTATAATAATAGCTAAACAAATATTAGATTTGTTATGTGTATTCTGATCCTTTTTCTAAGTAAATGAAATTATGTTGTAGTTTCCTATTTGACATGTTTGGAATAAAAGTACAAAAAAGTGTTGTACAAAGTAGAAGCTTTCATTTATAACTAATGAACAGTTCTGCAGTTAACACTTTTTATAGGGACTTGTTAAATTGGATTGGTTGCGTTTCGGCGGTTAAATGCCAGCTTGCTAAACAAATATTGCATTCAGGATGAGATCAAATCAACCATAAATATAATAGGTAGGTCCGTTCAAGTGAAGAAAACTATGGTGCATTATTGTCAGTTATTAAAAAAAATGTGATTTTGAAAAAAATAGCTTTCCTCAAAAATGGTGCAACAGCTACTAAGTACTTCAAAATTCTTAGCCTTTTACCTCCACTATTTTAGTTTGCGACCAACGTTTCTGACCTTGTGGTTGAAGAAGTTGGAGACGGCAACCTGAATGATGTTATCAGAATATCGTCGCCAAGTGTTAAAGGAAAAAACAGTGCAGTTGCAAAACGTGGTCCTCCTTATATAAAGGTAAATATTGATCAATTGTGCAAATATTTAGACTTTAGGACAGTTTCTTAGATTTATGCCAATAGTTTTTGAATGAAGAGAAAGAACAAAAGTACGCATTTCAAAATACACCCTAGATCGGGGATATCATTTGATAAACAAAATAAATACATCGAAGAGGGTAACAAAAACTTAAAAATGTTTTTTTCTAACTTTGTTATAGTGCTTAGGACCAGAATATCCACTGACCATTAACAGAAACAAAGTAGAATATGATGCGCTGTTCAAATTCGACTCTATCATACCAGGTTGTGTTCCAAAACCATTGTGTCGCTCTCCAGACGAGAATATATGTAAGTTGATTTATGTTCATATTCATATAGAAGAGGGGCGAAAGATACAAGAGGGACATTCAAACTCATACATTGAAATCAAAATCACGAAAAAACAAAACAAAGGCAAACAGAATATCTGATAATACTACACAAGACACAACACAGAAAACAAAATACTAAGCAACACGAACACCAAAAATGATATCAGGTGCTCCAGAAAGGTAAGCAGATCATGCTTCATACGTGGTACCCGTCATGTTGTTCATATTATTTCAAACCAAGTAAATAGTCTGATTATCTTTTTATATTATATTCATGTAGATGTAATCAAATAATTGGTCCTTCTTAGGGTACAAATAAAAAAAAACATGCTTGATGTTTATAAAATTCAGTGTTAACTACCAAATGTCGAAAGTAAAATTTGTTATTCTAAAGTTGTCTACTCTTTTTTTTAATGACCACTAAGTATGAATATATTTCATTTTTTTTTTAATTTGTTTCTGAACATAATTTTACCTAATTACAGATTTTATGGAGGATTTGAAAGGCTATGAATTAATGAGACGATTGCTTATAAAAGGAATTAATTGTGAGGAAGCCATTTTAAAATTGGCACAAAACATTGCACATGTACACAAAGAAACACATATTTCAAAATTATCACAGAAAGAAAAACAAGAATTAACTGAAAATTTCAAGTATGTATCTCTATTAGGATTATTTTGGTTTTTTTCAAAGACGAGAATGAAACATAAATGTTCATACCTCAGTTAAATTATATATGTTGTATTTTAGATACTAAATGAGAAGTAAAAGAAACTTCAGCTTAAATAGCATCATAAAATGACAAATATTATGTGTTTAATGTCACAAACATGTTGATCAGTGGAGTGTGTCATAAAAAGTAGAATAACAAAATTACAGAACTCGAAGGAAAATTCGAACCGGAAGCCCATTATCAAATGGCAAGATCAGAATCCATTATCAAATGACAAGATCAGAAGCACAAACGGGAAGTCCATTATCAAATGGCAAGATAAGAAGCACAAACGGGAAGTCAATAATCGAATGGCAAGATCAGAAGCACAAACAAATCAAACGAACGGAAAACATATTCCTGACTTGATACAGGCATTTCCTTATGTAGACAATGGTGGATTATGCCTGGTTTTATAGATAGCTAAACCTCTGACTTGTATAGAATTCCTTCATATTGACAACAATGTGTATAAGTTGTAATTGCGGTATATGTCCCAAATGATCTAATTGAA
Organism: Mytilus edulis; assembly: GCA_019925275.1. NCBI lineage: Eukaryota > Metazoa > Mollusca > Bivalvia > Mytilida > Mytilidae > Mytilus > Mytilus edulis. The sequence goes on from CM034356.1 coordinate 65,202,392, forward strand.
AACCTCAAAGGATGACACAGGTATACCATGATCTCCCTGTGGTCTTTTCAAATGCAAAAGTATTAAAAGTATTTCGATACGTGGTGCAGGTTGTATAAAAACGCACTCACGTCTGTTTGGTTGTGCGTAGTATAGAAATACACAGCTACGTCCGTTTTGGAATTTCAACAACCCTTTTTACTGGTTTAAAGGTGAACTGTAGCGATGCAAAATTTCTTTACCTATTAATCATTCCATCACATTCCTTTGACAATCGAATGTCCCATCAATCATCCCTTGGTTCCTATCGCATCACCATAAGTCCTGTTGCATTAAATGTTAATTTAACCGTCCTTTATAATCGTGAAGTATTTGTCAATTGATTTTGAAACAGAAAACAATGTGTAAAAGAATCTTAAAGTTAGGTTTATTCACATATGAAAACTTGTCATATTCATTTACATCAATACCGGTTCCTCTTGAATTATCTATTGATAATAATGTACACGTACTTATCAGCCTAATAGAGTTTCTAATATTTTACAATAAAACATGTCATTAGATAAAAGCTACCTTAAACATTGCAGAAACGAAGAAATGGTGGCATTAACAAAACAGTTTGTTTTTACTGCACCATTTGTAAATGGGGAACCAACCAATCAATGTGCAGATAATGTTCGACCATTGTTACCTCAAATATATGATGATCCCCATGTCTTACAAACTGCTGAAAGAATGAGAAAATTGTTCTTAGAAAAGAAGGAATGTTTGCTGCATGGAGATTTGCATACTGGTTCTGTTATGTGTACTTCTGATGGGAAAGATCCCAAGGTAAGTTTTATTTGAATTACTGGTCAAATTATGATAAATGAAAAAAATCGTTTCCGTTTTATTTTGAATTTTATTTATGTGATCTATAAAAATACATATTTGGACATCAATTTTCATCTTTCTTACAACCCTTGATTTATATAGCTCAGTTTTGCGTTATTTAATTTCAAGAATTATTGCCACAAATTGTTTGTCACAGTTACGTCCTGCAAACCATTTTTCTTCAATCTAGCTCCCAAACATAATCAGATTTTGAAAGGAGGTTGCTAATTTATGTTCCATTCTTAAAATGTTATTTACTACATTTTAGATGATGGATATAGAATTTGCCTTCGTTGGACCATGTGCTTTTGATGTTGGAATGTTTTTAGCTAACTTAATTTTTACCTACTATCAACATATGTCAACACAACAGGACAACGATACCCATCGTCAGTATGCCTATGGTATTGTCAATCTAGGCAAACGATTTGGTAAGTATATATTTAAACTCATAATTACCACTAGAATTATAATTTTGTACACCAAATGTGCTTTTCGTTTACTTAAAAACTCAATAACGCTTGAATAAAAAAGTTTAAAAAGCCCAAAATAAAGTATAAAGTTGACATGTCGAAAGAGCAGTGAGAACCCAAAATGCCTACTACATCTAAGGCAATCTATTCCTTGGGTAGAAAATACTTAGTATATGGAAAAATTCAGTTTTGTGAACAGGTCATTTATTATAATTATGAATAAAGGCAACAGTAGTATACCGCTGTTCGAAACTCATAAATCGATAGAAAAAAAACAAGTCTGGGTTACAAACTAAAACTAGGGAAACGCATTAAATATCAGAGGTGAACAACGATATAACATTAAAATTTAACACACACAGAAACGAACTGAGCATTAGACAAAATCTGTTGAGAATAGCAAATATAACATGAAAACTAAATACATGAATTTGGGATAGAAAAGTACCATAACACGTCTTATAGTAATATAAATTCACACTCAAATATAAGAGAAAAGAAACGACACAATAGAAACACAACGTTAAAATGTAACCACATCAATGATAATTTATGTGAACACATAAGTGCTGACTACTAGGCTGGTGAAACGCTGGTTGATAGCTCAATTTTAAAAATATGGAATTGGAGCTTTATAAGTGAGAGAAAACATGGACTTATGTTATGTAATTTTTCAATTTTTATATAGGATTCATTATGATTGCAGTCAGAATTTTAAATCGAAGCCAGTTTCTTTGTCTTTTGTTGTTAAAGTTTTTACATTTTTAAAAACTTCTTTTGGAATGATTATTAATTTTCTACTTTTTAAAATTATTTATGAACTTTAATGGTCACCATGTTTAATCTTTCAAGATTGGTTTGATGTCTTTATAACATCTCACCTGTATAAGCGATTTTCATGATTTATGGTCAATATTCTATCTGGTTCATGATTGTTTACGTCTTGTATAACTCTTATACCACGTTAATCACCGAAGGTTAATATTGCTCTTGTTATAGTTCAATCTGATTAAGTTATGAATCAGAGCAATAGGAACTCGCGTGCTCGTTGGAGATAACGAAATCATACATCTATGACACGGTAGGTTTGGTAAATTCCCCCACCTTTTATCAGCCCAGTAGTAGTCAGCATTTCTGTATTGACATGAAATATCATTGATATGGTCATAATTATACGTTAGGAATTTACCTTAATTCGGATTTTTTTTTTAAACTAGTAAGGATTTTCTAACCCCTGAATTGAATAGCTGTATTTGGTAACTGCAGGAATTTTGGTCCCCAATGATCTTTAACTTCGTACTTTATTTGTCTTCATTTACTTTTTTATTCGAGTATCACTGTAGACAAAATAAACTCATCATAGATAACAGGACTAAATTTTGTATATGCGCCAGATTCGCGTTTCTTCTACAAAAGACTCATCAGTGACGCTCGAATCCAAAAGGCCAAATAAAGTACCAAGTTGAAGAGTATTAAGGACCAAAATTCCTTAAAGTTATACCAAATACAGCTAAGGTAATCTATGCATGGGGTAGAAAAGCCTTAGTTTTTCAAAATTTCAAAATTTTGTAAACAGTTAATTTATAAATATTAAACGCGTGCTCAGTACAAAATTTTGTTCCTGGTATCTGTGATGAGTTTATTTAATACCAATGTTACTCATCACACTTTTATTGTGTCCAGATCGTTTTATTTTCTTTTTCTTTTGCCAAAACAGAGGAGGAACGACAACAATAACCCAATGCTTCATTTTTCTAGAAAAACATTATATACCTACGTTACATGTGTACCTCACTATAAAATGTATATATACAAGAATGTTAGTGTACATTTATCTCATATATATTTTTGCACAAGTGCTTGTTCTGTATAAACCGAGTCGCTATATTGTGTTTGAGCTCTAAGCCATAGCGGAGCAAATGTGTCGTCGACATGAAAAGTGTCTCATGCTTTGCTCACAGAACCGCCATATTGAGAAGTCAGATCAGTAATAAAATTAACGGTACCAATTTTCTTGCACCAGATGCGCATTTCGACAATAACATGTCTCTTCAGTGATGCTTGTGCCAAAAAAAAATTCACGACAGAACACAATTCATGCAGACATTATTTAAAAACATTACATAGTAGTTGCAATTACTAGTATATTATTTTTGATACTTGTATAGTGAAAATTTACAGGGAACATATGACCTGCATCATGGCAGTATTGGAAATTTATGTCAGAGGTAACAGGATTCTGTGGTTGTGAACTCATACGAAGGTTGAAAATTAAATCATTAAGTTGAATAAAGATTTTTTTATTAATATTCTTAAGTTGTAAACAAGTTGAATTGACAGGCGGATACAGTAAATTTTTAAAAGGGGGATTAACTATATGTCCCCATTCAAATTCATTGATCGTCATAAAGGGGGATTACAGTTCTATGGACCCCATTTTAGATATGCCAATGATTGATATAAATAATTATTAAAAAAAGATTTATAAGTGCATGATTTATATTTCTGATGACAAAAAGAAGGTAAATATTTTCTCTAAAATACAAGATTGAGTGTTGCATTCATCTATCAAATAATATAATTCACACGGTAAGGATAATACGTCATCAATTCATATTTTTCATTGGCCTTCTTCATTAAAGTGATGTTAGCTGTATTGTTTAGGTTCTTCTAAAAATTGAAAATAGGAGTCACAGCTTAATCGACATTTTGTTAAAAAATTTCTTTGCTTTCATTTGATTTTTTAAAAACTTGTTTTTGTAAAATTGTCATAAATTTTTTAACAAATTTGCCAGATTTTACATCCTTATGATGTCACTTAACATCATAACAAATATCTTTTCACGAAGTAACCAAACTATTTTTTCCCATTATTCTCGATACAATAAAAATCATTATGAAACGATTAACGAATTTAAAATTTTGTTTAATTACAGGGCAAAATAAACTTTGATAGTCATTTGTCTCTATTCAAATTGTTATCTCTCTTAGGTAGCAATACACAGTTAGGAGTTTAGTTTCGCATTATGGCCCCTGTGGATTTTTCAAATAGGAAAGTTTTTGTGAAATAAAATTCATTTTTAGACAGATGAGTGCTAATTTAGCCTTCAAAGGTGGTTCATAAGAGCATCAAGATTATTTTTTACATGGTTTATGGGCTGTTTTCTGTTTGACAGTCCGTATTTTCATAGCTAGACCGGCCATCGGTCCAGAAATTAATGTACTGTTTACAAACACTCTTTTTCTACACGAAGTTTTTGACGCAATTTTACAAAAAAATGAGATGAAAGACATATGATTTTCATTGGATTTGCTGAATGATATATGTACACAGTTTCAGAAAAGGTATTACTTCAAGCAATTGAAATTCTACTTTTAGTCAAATTTTGGGGAAATATGTGACATCTTTCCCCCCCTTTTTGCAATATTTTATAACAAATAAATGCAGATTGTTGCCATGGATACACCAAAAGGAAATTATATTTTACCATTTTATATACTGGAAATAAAATCTATGGAAGATTCTGATTACATACATATGCCCATATATGACACACACAGTAAGCTTCATATTGCAAGAAAGCAATGAAAAGGGAATGGTAAAATTCATAAGGGCAAATTTTAGTATTTTTTCCTAACTGTTTATTGCTACCTTATGGCATACTTACCAAGCTCAGAATTGTATAACTTAATATTTTCATGCCACAAATCTATTGATATTTAGATTCAAAATCAACTTCTGAGTAAATTAAGTGTTTAACAATGACAATATGTGTCAATTTTATTGTTTACAGTCCTTAGCAACCAAAATTAGACATTTTGACACTAGGCTTTTATTTGTTCTCTATCGGCTTAACACTTGCTCCTGATGGATTGGGCTGCATGTAGTAGCCCAAGTATTGAACGCGTTGGTTTTTTTCTTGCGAATATATCATATTATTGTTTTTATCAAGATTTCATGTTACATTTTGGCATATATTAGATGTATAGTTAAATCAGATGTAAGAAATGGATTCCCTATCACCAAGTTTTTTAATCAAGTCTTTGGTATGCAATAAGCATAAAGATTAACATTTTTATGCTTAAAATTGCTCAATTTTGTACAATGGTGCATCATCAGAGATCTTATTATGATATTCAACATTGAACAACTGACAAAACAGGTACAATTTTTAAGATTTGGCTAAAAATTGAGGTAGAGACAAGATTTTACACTTTGACTTGGCATCTTTCTTAAAATCAGTTTTTGTCGCGTTTCAGTGTCAACTGCTAACCTTCATAAAATATTCATTACTCAACCAATTTTCAAAAATAAAAGGCCAATTTACTCGTTTTAGCTAGCAGAACTCAGAAAATAAGTTAAAAGGGAGAATTTGAAAAAAATATTTACTATTAAGGTAGCAATACACAGTTAGGAGTTTAGTTTCGCATTTATGGCCCCTGTGGATTTTTCAAATAGGAAAGTTTTTGTGAAATAAAATTCATTTTTAGACAGATGAGTGCTAATTTAGCCTTCAAAGGTGGTTCATAAGAGCATCAAGATTATTTTTTACATGGTTTATGGGCTGTTTTCTGTTTGACAGTCCGTATTTTCATAGCTAGACCGGCCATCGGTCCAGAAATTAATGTACTGTTTACAAACACTCTTTTCTACACGAAGTTTTTGACGCAATTTTACAAAAAAATGAGATGAAAGACATATGATTTTCATTGGATTTGCTGAATGATATATGTACACAGTTTCAGAAAAGGTATTACTTCAAGCAATTGAAATTCTACTTTTAGTCAAATTTTGGGGAAATATGTGACATCTTTCCCCCCTTTTTGCAATATTTTATAACAAATAAATGCAGATTGTTGCCATGGATACACCAAAAGGAAATTATATTTTACCATTTTATATACTGGAAATAAAATCTATGGAAGATTCTGATTACATACATATGCCCATATATGACACACACAGTAAGCTTCATATTGCAAGAAAGCAATGAAAAGGGAATGGTAAAATTCATAAGGGCAAATTTTAGTATTTTTTCCTAACTGTTTATTGCTACCTTATGGCATACTTACCAAGCTCAGAATTGTATAACTTAATATTTTCATGCCACAAATCTATTGATATTTAGATTCAAAATCAACTTCTGAGTAAATTAAGTGTTTAACAATGACAATATGTGTCAATTTTATTGTTTACAGTCCTTAGCAACCAAAATTAGACATTTTGACACTAGGCTTTTATTTGTTCTCTATCGGCTTAACACTTGCTCCTGATGGATTGGGCTGCATGTAGTAGCCCAAGTATTGAACGCGTTGGTTTTTTTCTTGCGAATATATCATATTATTGTTTTTATCAAGATTTCATGTTACATTTTGGCATATATTAGATGTATAGTTAAATCAGATGTAAGAAATGGATTCCCTATCACCAAGTTTTTTAATCAAGTCTTTGGTATGCAATAAGCATAAAGATTAACATTTTTATGCTTAAAATTGCTCAATTTTGTACAATGGTGCATCATCAGAGATCTTATTATGATATTCAACATTGAACAACTGACAAAACAGGTACAATTTTTAAGATTTGGCTAAAAATTGAGGTAGAGACAAGATTTTACACTTTGACTTGGCATCTTTCTTAAAATCAGTTTTTGTCGCGTTTCAGTGTCAACTGCTAACCTTCATAAAATATTCATTACTCAACCAATTTTCAAAAATAAAAGGCCAATTTACTCGTTTTAGCTAGCAGAACTCAGAAAATAAGTTAAAAGGGAGAATTTGAAAAAAATATTTACTATTAAGGTAGCAATACACAGTTAGGAGTTTAGTTTCGCATTATGGCCCCTGTGGATTTTTCAAATAGGAAAGTTTTTGTGAAATAAAATTCATTTTTAGACAGATGAGTGCTAATTTAGCCTTCAAAGGTGGTTCATAAGAGCATCAAGATTATTTTTTACATGGTTTATGGGCTGTTTTCTGTTTGACAGTCCGTATTTTCATAGCTAGACCGGCCATCGGTCCAGAAATTAATGTACTGTTTACAAACACTCTTTTTCTACACGAAGTTTTTGACGCAATTTTACAAAAAAATGAGATGAAAGACATATGATTTTCATTGGATTTGCTGAATGATATATGTACACAGTTTCAGAAAAGGTATTACTTCAAGCAATTGAAATTCTACTTTTAGTCAAATTTTGGGGAAATATGTGACATCTTTCCCCCCCTTTTTGCAATATTTTATAACAAATAAATGCAGATTGTTGCCATGGATACACCAAAAGGAAATTATATTTTACCATTTTATATACTGGAAATAAAATCTATGGAAGATTCTGATTACATACATATGCCCATATATGACACACACAGTAAGCTTCATATTGCAAGAAAGCAATGAAAAGGGAATGGTAAAATTCATAAGGGCAAATTTTAGTATTTTTTCCTAACTGTTTTTACCTTATGCATACTTACCACTCAGAATTGTATAACTTATATTTTCATGCCACAATCTATTGAATTTAGATTCAAATCAAACTTCTGATAAATTAAGTGTTTATAATGACAATATGTGGTCAATTTTATTGTTTACAGTCTTAGCAACCAAATTAGACATTTTGAACTAGCTTTTATTTGTTCTCTATCGGCTTAACACTTGCTCCTGATGGATTGGGCTGCATGTAGTAGCCCAAGTATTGAACGCGTTGGTTTTTTTCTTGCGAATATATCATATTATTGTTTTTATCAAGATTTCATGTTACATTTTGGCATATATTAGATGTATAGTTAAATCAGATGTAAGAAATGGATTCCCTATCACCAAGTTTTTTAATCAAGTCTTTGGTATGCAATAAGCATAAAGATTAACATTTTTATGCTTAAAATTGCTCAATTTTGTACAATGGTGCATCATCAGAGATCTTATTATGATATTCAACATTGAACAACTGACAAAACAGGTACAATTTTTAAGATTTGGCTAAAAATTGAGGTAGAGACAAGATTTTACACTTTGACTTGGCATCTTTCTTAAAATCAGTTTTTGTCGCGTTTCAGTGTCAACTGCTAACCTTCATAAAATATTCATTACTCAACCAATTTTCAAAAATAAAAGGCCAATTTACTCGTTTTAGCTAGCAGAACTCAGAAAATAAGTTAAAAGGGAGAATTTGAAAAAAATATTTACTATTAAGGTAGCAATACACAGTTAGGAGTTTAGTTTCGCATTATGGCCCCTGTGGATTTTTCAAATAGGAAAGTTTTTGTGAAATAAAATTCATTTTTAGACAGATGAGTGCTAATTTAGCCTTCAAAGGTGGTTCATAAGAGCATCAAGATTATTTTTTACATGGTTTATGGGCTGTTTTCTGTTTGACAGTCCGTATTTTCATAGCTAGACCGGCCATCGGTCCAGAAATTAATGTACTGTTTACAAACACTCTTTTTCTACACGAAGTTTTTGACGCAATTTTACAAAAAAATGAGATGAAAGACATATGATTTTCATTGGATTTGCTGAATGATATATGTACACAGTTTCAGAAAAGGTATTACTTCAAGCAATTGAAATTCTACTTTTAGTCAAATTTTGGGGAAATATGTGACATCTTTCCCCCCCTTTTTGCAATATTTTATAACAAATAAATGCAGATTGTTGCCATGGATACACCAAAAGGAAATTATATTTTACCATTTTATATACTGGAAATAAAATCTATGGAAGATTCTGATTACATACATATGCCCATATATGACACACACAGTAAGCTTCATATTGCAAGAAAGCAATGAAAAGGGAATGGTAAAATTCATAAGGGCAAATTTTAGTATTTTTTCCTAACTGTTTATTGCTACCTTAAGTATACTTCGTCAGTCATTAAGCCTGATCCCGTACGCATAGCAATTAAAACTAGCCTGAATACAGTATTTGAAATTTTGGACAAATGAACAGAAGCATTAAATCTTCTGACTTCTTAATTTTTGAATGTATTTTTTTTATTATAGAATTGAAGAATCTAAACCTTTATACAAATCATAAAAAAGACAGTCTTATTCAAGTCGAATTCTTTCATTTTATGACTGCTTGAATTTTTTAAACTTGTTTACTGTAAATTATTAGAATTAAGGAAGTAGAAAATAGGAATTAACTCTACTGATATCGGGTAATGTTTATCATCAATTGATACTATTTTATGATAACGCATTGAAATTTTAAGAATGTTTCATGCCTTGTTCATAATATGTACAAGTGATTTATTTGTATATATGGTGTCATTGTCCATTTTCCTGATAGTATCTTCAACGCATAAATTGTTGACACAACTATCGAACTTTAAAGTAAATTCAAAAGGAGTCCTAAAATCCTGACAACATCAAAAGATTGAAAATTGAAAGATTATATTATAACTAGATTTTCCTCCGTAACTTCAGATTTATTTTTCATAGGACTGTTGGTGTTGCTCATGTAGAAGATTTCAAGGATTCACAGTTCGGTGAACAGGAAGCATTGGGTGCCGGTATTAGACTTTTACAAGCTGTAGACAGGATAGAAACAGTAGACAAACTGATGGTTATAGCACTTATGCTTGCTTAAATTATAATAGATTTGAAATGCATCATAGTATATGTTATATTACAGTTTGCATTAAATAACACTTTTCAAAATACAGTTTATATAAATTCATCATAGATACCAGTATTAAATGTATAACGCCAAACAAAATCATCATCAGTGACGCTCAAATTGTAGACACGCGCTGTTGTTTTTTCTCGGTTTTATTATGAGATACAAATTAAAATGGAGGCATTGAAATTGTCAGCCAAACATCAGATATTTTAGACATACTGGTTTGTTTGTATCTGCCTTTTATAATGTATCTCCATGTTGAATGGTTATATTTTTCTTCATATTTCCAACTATTTCCAAGGTGAAATGAAATTCATTGCGGATGTTCACATTCGTAAGCAAATTGATAAGAAATTATATTCTCTCTGTCAGTACCTTTCATGACCATCCTTCTTTGTTTGGTGATTGTCAACGTTAATAGTATTACTCAAGTGTGAACTAATTACTTTAATTACATATCTATTGTGTTGTCCGTCGAATACGTTTCTCAAATTCACAGCAGAAAAATAATGAAAAAAAAATTGTCATCCAAAGTCATATTTATACCGATGTATATGTATTCATACATTTGCTGCCAGAAAATTCCTCCGGGCAACATGTGTGATGAACTTTAATTTAAGTTTTATTTACAGTCTTAAAAAATGCAAAATGAACCCATAATATACCTTATATATCTTCTTCTTTTAATTCTTTTAACTCTCTTTACTATCATCAATATAAAAACAAAAAGAATGGTCAACAAGAAAAAATTTAAAAAGAGAGACACATTTGCAAGGTTTTTGAGTTTTGTATAAAGAAGCCAAAGAACTTTTGCGTCTAATTTATGCCAACTGCCACCTTTAAAATGTATGAAATATTTGTGTCCATATAAGAAGTTATTGATATGTAAAATTTGTGACTGTCTGTTGTACAACTGAGATTTTCTGGTCAAATATATTGATCCAGTGGTCAACATAACAGTAAAAAAAGGTATTATATAATTTCTCTTTGCTGGAACAAGTCCAGAAATAACATATTCCATAAACGGATGATGTTTTGAAGCAATTATAAGGTCATTCGAAACCCCCGATGGTTTTGTCTCCATTAAAACTATACCCTGTGATGCAGATAAACTGTTGAGAATCTTGTCTATTGCATTTGGACGGCAAGCAATATCAAGATCAGAATAAATACCACCGAAGCAAAAAAGAAGAAAATATCTGGCAACATCTACCCTTTGAATATCATAGGGGTAACTGTCATATGTTTCTATGAACCATGGAAATGTATCGCTCATAAACTTCCTTAACATCAAGTCGTCCCAAAATAAGTACGTTATCTCCATTTTCCCGCACTTTCTTTTTCGCCATGTTTTTTGGGCTGCCCACCATACTTCCGGTACATTTCTATCTTTCCATGTTTGATGCACTATCATAGGTATTCCTTTATACGATGAAAAATTCTTCCATTTATGTGATATTAATAAACCAGGATCTTTAATCAACGAGGAACGTGTAACATACATGAATGTAATCCATACGTAAAATCCCATCATTAGGAGAAACACGCCTAATATTACACTAAACACAAATATTTTCTTAAATCTTCGATGAAAAAACATAGTGTCACGTTCAGTATCACGAGGTAATTTGATAAAAAAAAATTGTTAATCAAATATACCGAACACCAAGATAAACGATATGCATTCGATCACATGGTATTTAAACAAAATTTAATCGGTCATAGATTTTAGAAACACTTGGCTGATAAAACTATCAATAATGTAAACCATAAGAAATTTTGAGGAAAAAAAAAAAAAGTACGGCCACTGCTTACAATAACGATGAAGGGCTGCCGAGCAAAACGTTTATGGCAAGCCCCTCACCAAAAAATTAGTCGTTGTTCATAACCTTGTATATTATTATCATTATCTTTATAATATAAATATATCAATATCCATGTCATGATCCTTATAATGTTTGTATATTCTGATCCTTTAAAATCATTACAATATTTATATGTCATTGTCTTTTTCTTCATGATATTTATATATCATTATTCTTATCCTTATAGGTTGCATTTCTGTAAATACCTACAATACAGTTTCCCATAGGAACTCCTTTTACGGCTAAATCTGTACCACTTTTACTATGAAGTTTTGTGAAAAATTATATCCTAGTATGGAAAGTTTATATGCACTACTATTTTTATCAAAGGACAAAATATAGGACTATGCTGCATATTTTCAACATTTATATGCCCCGAACTTTCAAGAGTTAAAACTTACTGTGGATTCGTTTATTTTCGTGTGTACCAATTTTCAAAGATCGAAGAAAACTTGCATATTCGTGGATATTTGATTTCGTGGTTTTGTCGAAGTATCTAAAAAAGCCTATTTTGTTTTTGTTGAACATTTAATTTCGTGGTTCACATGTTCCAACGAAATCTACTAAAATTGGTATCCAACAATTAATAATGAGTCCATAGTACACTAAATTCTTAGCTATCCCAAACCTGACCATATATTTCAATTAAACCAAAATGCATATGCTTATTTACTGGTAACATTCCTAAGGTATGTCTCTACGATATGAAACATAGAGATCATATCTGGGAACAAATATGTAAACAGAACTTTTTGTCTATGAATATTATATGTATCCCTAAAAGAGGCGTGGTTTGAGAAACAGCTGAATTTATAGTGCAACCTCTTACATTTATATTATTTGTTACATAGTGTGCAAGTGACCTTTATATTTCTATTGCGTTATATTTGGATTTCCCTTACCTATTTATATCTTTAGTAACTGTCTAGAACTAGTTTGATAAGTATCTATATATAAGTCTTTGGTTAGTACTGCACGAGCATTCCTTAGGCGGTATAACAGGTGTGATTTTATAGTTATATATAAGTCCGATACTTGTTAGTTTATATCGATCTGCTCACAGTAACTTCAGTTACTAAACTACCAAACATGAAATCTAAACAAAAAAAGGAACTCTACAGTGGCTCTGAGGTCGCCCACTAAAAAAAGCCCAGGAACTGGCGTTGCTAAAAACACGGTAACGTCAGATCATTTAGGTGTCCAAACCAATGTTATTACCTTTACAGAGACACATACACATTATTCAGATGTCGAACAAAATTACAGTCAATTCAATATAAAACCTTGCACTGTTAAATTAACCGACGTTTTACATTTCAATGACAACGAACAAAACTGTAATACTAGTATATCTACGTGTAATTCTAAATATTATTGTAAAATGTGCGTTATGTTAATAACGGACACGTGTTTTACCAGTAGTTTAACTAACAAAACTTATAATACACGTAGTCATGATGATTTGGATTGTAAGTCCTCTAATCTTGTTTACGGTATTGAGTGTACTTTGTGTGGTAAGATTTATGTAGGCGAAACAAAGAGCAGATTGAACACCCGAGTGAACGGACATACTGTGGATTCATTATTATTCGTTGGATACCAATTTTCGTGGATTTCGTGGGTACAGGTGAACCACGAATTCCAATGTTCAACGTATAACATATTTCTAATAGGCTTTGCATACAGAGATTTACAAAACCATGAAATCAAATGTCCATGAAAATGAAAGTTTTCAGCAATCCACGAAAATTGATACCCACGAAAATAAATGAATCCACAGTAGGTCAAGTGTAAACGATATTCATAACCAACAAATCGTTTACCAACATTTCAACCAAATTGACCATTCAGGAAATTCCATGAAGGGTTGCGTTAAGGAATTTTTTTTATCACCACACCAATATTCCAACATTAAGTACACCGTTTCGCAGACAAAGAGAAGAGTATTGGATCAGAGAATTAGGTACTGCAACACCTCATGGATGTAACGATAAAATAGATACTGCAGGTAACATGAGTAGCCCTATCTGTAGTTTATTGAATGTGATGGATTTATTCAACAGGTCTCTTCGTCGGCCGAGGAGCCATGGACATCGTCGCTATCATGCACCTGATATGCATGATGTTTTTATAGATGGCCTGGCCAAACATACCAATAAAGTTCTTGGAATTCATCACATCCACTCTAAACTGTACTCACTTCTGCTTTCTAGACTGAACTCTCTATTGAAGTATAAATAGTTGCCATGGGGATGGATATTGCCAACCAAAGATTATTCAGACCCGTTTTTGAACATTCGGAGGAAATGCAAAAACGTTCATTCTTCAATTTGAAGTCCACAAACAAGGGTATTGATGCTAAATATAAGTAGTATTCTTCACCATAAAAGAGTAAAAAGCAACATTCCTTTTTACTGTAAGGATCACTCTTCTCCTATAGAATCGTATTCTTACAGCAACCCTGTTGCATCTAAAAAAAAATATCACAAAAAGGTGTTGCAGAATCTAAAAATTGATGACCTCAAAGCTAAACCACCTGATTGTGCCTGTTCACAATCCCATTTCGTGTATAATCCTGCTGGCCATGTTATTTCCGGAGACCCAAACATAGTCAATAACTACAAGTTGAGACAGCTTTTGTCCAAGGGTCCTAAATACAGAGTGCCACAGGCAATCAATTGGAAGCAGAACTTCTACTAATGGATTCTGTTGAGGGTTATGCAAAAGACTGGACAAAAAGAGGAAAGGTTGAGGTTGACACTCTTTCGAAATGGGTAAAATCATTGAGGTCATTAATTCAGATAAGAGTAAGTAAGCTTAAAGGGTCAATGAGCACCAAAGCTCCTTCCATCTTTAAAGACCATCAGGTCATAGAGGAGTTGTCTTCCCTCCATGACAAATATGTTGTCGTTCCAGCTGACAAAGCCTCAAACAATATTGTTTTTGTTTGCAAAAAACACTACGTTGACTGCCTGATTTAGGAACTCGAGATAAATAACGCACTTGAAAATACTACATATACACTAAGTAAGCTTACAAAGCAGGAGATCCTGGAAAACCACAAATCGGTTTTAATCTCCTTTCGTGTTAATCTAAAGGATGAAGACCAGGATCTTCATCCTTATATTGGAATTCTAAGCTTCACAAGAATCCTTATAAGGAAAGCTATATTGCAGGTTCTTCCCAGTTTTCCACTAAAACCCTTTCTAAAGTTCTTACTGTCATACTCACTGCAGTCATAGAAGGACTTCAGAAAAATTCCCAAACGGCATACTTGTATTCAAGAAGTGGTGTTAATCAGATGTGGATACTGAAAAATTTAAAAGATTTATTGGTGAATTTACAATCTCAATCATTAAAACTTTGTTCCAACATTAAAACCTTTGATTTTTCAACTCTTTATACTACTATTCCACATACTAAACTTAAAGCTCGACTGAAGACGTTTTAAATATCTAGTTTTGGGCCTGAATTCAGCTTACTTTGTGAAAAATCATACAGATTCAAGCAAAAAATACACCGAAGAAAATATCACTGCCATGCTGGACTTTTTAATTAACATATTTGATGATTTGGAGGTTTGGTCTTCCAACAGATTATTAAAATCCCAATGGGTATCAATTACGCTCCTCTACTTGCAGATTTGTTTTTGTATTCCTATGAAGCAGAATTTATCCAAGGTCATGTACAGAAAGGAAAAAAGAAATTAGCCCAGTGTTTTAATTTCAACTTTTGGTATATTGATGATGTACTGTCTCTTAATAATAATAGATTCAGTGATCACTTACATTTAACATATCCAAGTGAACTTGAAATAAAAGATACTACCGACACGTACAAATACATCTGCTTCATATGTATACCTTTTTCTCGAAATGACTACTGATGGTAGGTTGAATACCAAAATTTATGACAAAAGCGATTCCATCATTATTCTTATTACATTTATATGCCTTTTTTCTTATTATCATAATAACTAATTCATATGATGCTTCAATTTTTTTTTTTAATTTAATCCGTTTTTATATAGTTGAGTGGCTACTAAGTTTACAATCCAAGCCTGAAGGGCGAGGATTAAGCAGTGATGAAAGGATGTATTCCAAACGTGAATTGTAAGTTACATAGTAATTATTGATTCTTATGGACCAAATCATTTAACAACTTTCATGTAAAAGTTGAAAGAAAATTTGAAAAAATAGAAAAACATCTTCATTCGCTATATGATCCTATATCAATTCACTTATTTTTTATGTTTTCAACGATTCGGTGTTGATTGGTTTTGCTGAATTCTCCAACACATTCTAACGTGCATAAGCTTTCGATCACCAATCACTGGCTGAAATAATATTTATCAAATCTACTTTAGATTCGTTATAAATATAAATAAAGGCAACAGTAGTATACAGCTGTTCGGACTTCTTAAAACGGTTGAGGATAAAACAAATCCGGGTTACAAACAAAAACTGAGGGAAACACATCAATTATAAGAGAACAACGACACAACAGAAACACAACACTAAAATTCATCACAGACAGAAACGAACTGTAATATAAAAATGGTTATTTTCCGGACTTGGTACAGTACATTTTAAGAAAAATGGTGCTTCGGACCTTGTTTTTGGCTAGCCAAACTTCCCTTTTTTATGGCAATGTTAAATATAACATTTAAATGACAACATTACATGACGAGATTACAATACAAATAAATGGGAGAACATACAGAACAGAGAAACACACAAATAATAGCTATCAATAGGTATCTGGCTTATAATCTAATGTGCCAGACTTTCGTGTCGTCTACATCAGACTCATTAGTGACGCTCAGATAAAATAAAATTTTGAAAGCAAAACCAAGTTGAAAAGTTAAGAGCATTGAGGACCTAACGTTCCAAATACAGCTAAGGTAATTAATCTGCCTGGAATGAGAAAATCATTAGAATTTAAAATAATTCATACTTTTGTACCAGCAGTAAATTTATAGAAATGACTATATAATAGAGATACATGTTAACACCGAAGTGGTGACTAACTACAGAATACAAATGAATACGTAAAACAACATTAAACAGCACATAAAAAGGCACAGCAAATCAACGTATAATATATTACCCTAAGAGATCAACGCACAAAAGTGACGACACATTTAAATTTCTATTTTTTTTTTTAGAGTTCAAGATTAGATTTGTAATACTGATATAACATGTATATGTTGTGTACAAGTTATCATTTTGTACAAATTATAATTTGTACAAAAATATTGTACAAATTATAATTTGAATTTTGACTTTGTACGAATTGTAATTTGTACAAAAAGTGCTTGTACAAATTACAATTTGTACAAAATAGGACAAAAATTCACTTATAACTTGTACAATAATTTTTCATATGGATTTTGGCAAAAAAAGCATTGATACACATTTTTTAATTGCTACTAAATGACCAGACAGTACACCTAAGTTACAAAAATCAAAAGTAGTTCTTTATTATTCGTTTGAGCAGGTGATCTAGTGATTTATGGAATCAGGTATTGCAAGCCATCTTTTGACTCTCAAATCGATAACGACCTGTTTTACAGGCATTTCAACTGTTCCATATAGCGAGCGTTGAAGCTCAGGAACGGTTGCAAAGAATAAACATGTGCATTTAACTGCTCCAGTCAGACTTTTAAACAAAATAAATATCCCAGAAGATTAAACACCCCATTTGATTAGGAATATGACTATGCTAAAGTCAGGAATATTTCAGTTGTTTTTTTGCCTTTTTTTATCAATGTTTTTTTCAACAAGGATCTTTGTTTTATGACTGTGCATAACACGGAAATCAGTTGAGACAATCTAAACTTTAAAAACAAAATAAAATTTATTCAGACCAGACATACGGACTTTTATTTTTATAAGAAAACTAGTTGGTGTAGTATTATAAAATCATCAGACCCAATGGCATTGAACCATCAATCATTTCACAAACAAAAGTGAAGCAAATTAAGTCATGTAAATACAATCTTTTGATGTACCAATTACAAATTTAAATTATCACTTGTTTAAAGAAAGATTTGATTGTTTACATGGACTTTTAGAAATAACGAATAAGTGGCAACAAATATTTTCACGATCATTAAAACGCGTACACGATCTTTCGCGATACAAAATTTTACAAATATAATCGTTTGCAAAGTTTCTAATAAAAAAAATACCTCAAAATAATAATAAGAACTAATGAAGCAGTACTATTGAATGATATTATTTTTAAGAAAAAGACGTTTATGTATTAAAACTTTGAAAAAATCCTATTTGTTTACTTTTTTTTCTCTTAAAAATTTCGAAGATCAACCTGCCTTTTGTAGTTGTGTATAAACGGTGTATTATGTTAATAAGGTTTAGTGTGTGGTCAGTTAATTACAATTCTATCGTGTGAACCATTGCATTTTTCACCAAAATTCGTATTTCAACTGTTGTACAAGTTATAAGTGAATTTTGGTCAAATTTTGTACAAATTGTAATTTGCACAGGCACGTTTTGTACAAATTATAATTTGTACAAAGTCAAAATACAAATTATAATTTGTACAATATTTTTGTACAAATTATAATTTGTACAATATTTTTGTACAAATTGTAAATTGTACAAAATGATAACTTGTACACAACATATACACATGAAAAAAAGTATTGCAACACTTTGATTTTTTATAAATGGAAAAATCAGCCTGTTATTTTGGGTTGAATATGATAAATGTCTGTAACATAATATTGAAACATAGTTTATGAAGACATTTATTGTGGCTCTTCTTGCTCTCGAAATGTCTTTTACATCGTTTGATGCCTGATTTTTATTCTCAAAACGACTTATAGTGGAATGGTGATGACCAACAATACGTGCAATTGTCACAGCGACATACCTGCTTTTCTCATGCTGATAATCTGCCATCTTGCTGCAGTTAAGAGTTGTGGAGGACCCATTATAAGGTGTCAATCACATAACTTTATAAACTTGGTTACTAGTATTTAAAACAATGGAGATAAAAACATCTGTTTCTTTGTTTACGGGTACAGTAGCTGCATGTGCAGATAAGAAATTGTTGAGTTTATATTTATTGATTAAACTCAGGTGATATTTAAATAATGATTAACTAGTACTATTTCAACAAATTATATCACAAACAAAGTATAGAGTGTTTTTTTTTTTAAATTTCAATTTTAATTTGGTGTTGCAATATGTTTTCTATGTATATATTCATAATAGGTAATCATGATAGCAACGAATACTCGAGTACTCGGGTACTCGATAGGAAGGGCGAGTACTCGAGTACAGTTTCAGAACTCGGATACTCGTTTGATTGTTATACATTATGAGATATTTCTCTCCACATTTCCACTCACTTTAGTTCCTTTGAACTATCCCCTTTGTATTACTAAATAAAATCAATTAACAACATAATTATGTTGATCCGCAAGCTACTATTTGTTATAGTAGTACAAGCAACGTCCTTTTCCTCCGAGGGAATTTTTTCATGTGCACTACTTATAAAAATAATAGAAAGTAAAACAGTCTTTTGTCTTTCGCCCCAGAACTAGAAATTAAAGAAACAACAGACACGGCTTTCTCCGTCTGATTTTTAGACTTATATCTCGAATTTGACTTACACAGTAATCTCAGTACCAGAATCTATGACAAACCAGGCGATTTTAATTTTGAAATTATAAATTTCACCCACCTAAGTAGCAAATTACCAACTTCACCTGCATATGGGATATATATATCCCAACTTATTCGATATTCAAGAGCTTGCAGCTCCTACTCAGACTTTGTTAAACGTCATCAGTGTCTGAGCAGAAAGTTGGTAAACCAGGGGTATATGTCAACGAACGTCTCGTCCTTTTTCTAAAAAAGTTCATCGGAAGGTACCAAAACCTTGTTGAAAAATATTCTGTCAACTTCACAAATAATACATGATTGTCTAGATGAATAGATTCTGCGTACTGGTGCTGTTTATCATCTTAACAACGTGTTATATTGTTCTTTCATTTGTATTTGTTCTATTATTAATATTACTTTTACTGTTGGATTGTTTTATGTGATATCCATTTAACGTGGCTCGGTACTTAAATATCCCGTCAATATGTTTGTATTATCTTTCAATTTTTGCTGGTGTGTTTGTATATGCGACTTTTTGTGTTTCTTTTTTGTGATTCTATACTTTAAAAGATCCCGTCAGTATGTTATTGTTTTATAATATGTCATTATGATATATTTCTATTCTGAATTTGAAAATACGCTGAACCACAAACGTCAAATTTTTTCAATCGCGTAGTGGAATGAACTATTTGTGGATTCTTATAAATTCTATAGAACTTTTGGACTATTTTAAATCTCGGTCTATTTCTGACATTAATTCTTACATACTTTTCGATTTTTTAACCCTGTATGCTAACATTGCCCATTGAAATTTTAAAATTGTTTGTATAAACATTGAACGACATAAAACTTTCTGACGTTAGACACGCTAATAAAAAAAAAAAACGACCGTGCAAGGGCTAAAAAGCCAGTCAAGGTCGTTAAACACTTCCATATATACGCTAATCAATGAATGTGTTTGTAGATAGATGTTTTTGTATTCTGTTAAATTGTTCCTTTTAAAATTGTTACACGATGATGACTGCTGTACCAATATTTTGACTATTTTATTTATTATGTCTGTTTAGTTCACGCATCATTGTAAATATAACGGACTGTCAACAAAGTGAGAGGTTTCGCGCTATAAAACCAGGTTTAATCCACCATATTCTACATCTGAAAATGTGACGAAGTCATTAATGGATAAATATATTTTATTAAGTAATTACAAGTCAAGAATGTTTCTAAAGTTCAAATGTTCAAATGTTCACAAACTGTCTTTAAAGTTGAATTGTTCGAATGTTCAATATCTCACACGGGCACGTGATCGTATAGTATAACGGTTTCGTCCTTATGGAGTAATTCGGATGTTAAGAGCATATGTTTTAGCCTACCCACGAGGGGGGAGACCTTGACGGAATCTCCGGTACCAATCTCTTGTACCAAGCCGTCCTCTTCAAGTCCAAAGCTGGATCTTATATAGTCCAGTAGTCCATTAACAACGGCCCATAGCTGATGGCCGGTTACTTAATAGTCTGGATGTTAGATAATTCTAGTCTGTGGTTAATTGTCAAACTAACCCCTGAAGGATACATGTTATTTCACAGTAGACATGGTCATTTATTGGCTGCAGGGTATACATGGTATGTCTATAATATTTGAACAGATCGTTATTTAAAAATGTCCAAAGCGTACATGATTGTCATTGAATTATTTAATTCCTTTTTAATAAATTCCTAATTAATACTCCTTGATAATTAATGATATGAAACACAATTGTGTTACAAAAATACCTGTACCAAGTCAGGAATATAACAGTTCTTTTCCATTCGTTTTTTATGTGTTTTGTTATTTGATTTTACCATGTCATAATGGACTTTCCGATTTGATTTTCCTCCGAGTTCAGTATTTTTTTGTTATTTCTTTTCGTCTGATATTGTTGACCGGATCATATTTCTATACAAGAACAAAAACAAAGTGACCTGCAGTGAACGGCTTAATCTCATTTCGCCTTAGCTGTCAAAATATTTACATAGAATTAATTCCATTTCGCCTTAGTACAAATTTTTAGGTAAAAAAGAATTAACTAAGGCGAAATAGGATCTTGTGTAAACAATTTAATTAAGTTATTTCTTGTCTGTATTGTAATTATTTGATATTTGTTATTTTAATGTTAAAATCTGCTATGAAATACCTTTTTAAAAGAAAATGTGGGGTTTTTTTGTGTGTCTTCAAGATTGTCCCACTTTTTGAATTATTCTTTTAATACTGACTAATTTCTTTCAAAATGTATTTTTTATCACTTATGTGATATATGTTGTATATAAAGTCTTGTTGTTTCTGAATAGAGACGACAAAATGGATACGAAATATTTCATATTTTAATGAATAAAATAAAGACAAATATCATACAATTTTCAACAAATATTGCATTAATAAATCGGCACTGAATTACAAGAACAATTTTAGATTATAAACTTTATTACCAATCCTTCTAACTATACAAACCCTGGCCTTATGATTAACAGCTTATCGGTGTAAACAAGAAATTACAAATTTTGATTGCAATAATTGACAGAGAATATTAACTATTTTGTTAAATTCTGTCCCTATTTTAAATGCACGGATAATAAATTTTCACAAAAAGTAAACTGCATACAATTTTGTAGTGTTAATAACTGTATCAGTTTATATACGCTCGGTCTTTACAAGTGGTATTGTTTTTGTTTAAGCTTTATCTCCATGTCCCTACACTTTGAACACACAATAATAAGATGAAACTCGTCCTCAATACATTAACTACATACTTTGCATAAACTATCCATTATGGCTATATATTAAAAGCTGATGTTTTACTTAAAATTTACTGAAGTACAAAAATAGCAGCAACGGTCCCGTGTTCTTGGTCTAGTATTTGGTATACATGTATCCTGTATTTCCCACTTCTGTAATATGTATGGGTACGTCACAGATTCCTTTCGGCTATTATGTGAAAAAAATAAATCAGTTTTCTTTTGAAAAGTTCATATTAAATTCTTATCCGCTATCAAGCTAAAATGTAGCGTGCTGATCTTCTGCATTTGAATGAAGGCGGTTTTGGTGGCATTTGTGAGACAAAATTGACTTTTTTTAAAATAACTTTTGTGACACAGAAATGACTTTTATGACCAAAAAATGACTTTTATAACACTAAAATGACTTTTATGACACAGAAATTACTTTTTATGACACAGCAATGACTTTTATAACACAAAATAGACTTTTGTTTAATTTTCACTTCTGTTCAACAATACTTAATTTTGTCTACACAAAAAAAAACACACACATGAATTTTGTCACACAACATTGAATTGTATCTCACAGGAATTGTGTCTCACAAAAACGACTTTTGGGTATTAATTTTCATTTCAGGTAAAAAAAAAAAAGAAGTCAATTATGTATGCAAATAACTTTAAATTTGCATACCTAGAGAAAATACCTGAAGAAAAATGTAAAAAAAATCAAAAAATTTCAATAAAAATTGCGATTTCTATAATGTACGATTTGGTGTTATCACCGGTATCGGTTCGGAACCGACTTTATATCCGGGCTATGTTCATGTATGTGAATTTTTAAATAGTTATAATTTAATGCAGATGAAAGAAAAAGTCAATTATTATTCTTGATATTTTGTTGTTGTAATGTTTTTTAAGATAAGAGACTTTACCAAAAAAATCATTTAGTAAATGGTTAAAATTTCTCCTCTTTTTGTTTAAACTTCAATAGACGATGTCTTTGATTGCCGAAATTTATATTAGACAAAAATTATTGTTCATATGTCTGAAGTTATTTTGTTGTTTGTTCTTAATATATTTTAATTAAAATTAAAAACATATTGCTATTATGTTATAAATGTCATTGTTTTTAAAGACTGTCTTTTATAAAACTAACTGTAAAGAATTAATAACGCTGCGTTCATCCCAAGAGCAATCAAGTCCTCATTAAACATTACTTATTAATTGTCGAGTTGAAATCTTGACAAACATTGTTTGCTTTATTTTTTTCGTTTAAATGTCCAGTCTGTATTTATGTGTTTGTGTTTTCTCAATATTTTTCAATACATGAATGTATAACTTAGTAAAAATAAATCTTATAGAAAAGGGCAGTAATCTTATGCACATCCGTACCGATTACAGACACGGTTTCGTAAATCTTCAACTCTAATACGAATTTAACTCAAGTATTTTAATAAAAAATCTTTTTTTTTTGTCAGAAATCCCTTTTACCTCATTTTATAAACAATTTCAAGTCCTTTGTGCTCTTATCAAACCTCTTTGGGATCCTTAGTGCTCAAGGAGAAACAATATTTTATATCATTAACTACTGTATTTGTAGTATTTTATAAAATGAATAAGTATTATTTGTATTTTGATAGTCTCTCATAATTCTTTTAAGAATGGCACACACATGTATTTAATTGTTTTAACTATGTTTACTGTATTATTAATTTTATAATTGTACCTTGTTTTAATCATGTTGTATGTGGTGAGACTTTAATAAACTATTGAATCTTGAATCCTTTATGCTCTTTTGTGCACAAAAGAGATCCTTTGCGGTGTTTTTAGAGACCGGTTTAATCATGCATTGGTTCAATAATTTCCATAACATAATTAAAAGTATCTCATTTCCTGACCTTAAAAACTAACTGTCAAGTAAACACACGCTTATTTAATTAACATTTAAACTATTATTGAATATAAATAATAGGACACTGGCCCAGGCATTATAAGACCAGCACAACAAAAGCAAAAATAAACATGTTTTAATAAGTTACGCTACACATCGATAGTGTCTATATATCATGTGTCGCTAACCTTGCGCCAAACAAAATTCCGTATAATCAAAAAGTACCTTTGTCCTTTCTTTTTGACTAGCTTTACAATCATCAATGCAAACGCAAAAAATAAGGTCAACAAGAAAATTTTACTACAGGATGACCATTTTAGTTTTGAATAAATAAGCCAGAGGACTTTTCCGTCAACACCGTGCCAACTGCCACCTTTAAAATGTTTGAAATATTCATTTCCGTATAAGGAGTTATTAATATGTAAAATCTGTGACTGTCTGTTGTACAACTGAGCTTTTCTGGTCAAATATATTGATCCAGTGGTCAACATAACAGTAAAATAAGGTATTATATAATTTCTCTTTGCTGGAACAAGTCCAGAAATCATATATTCCATACACGGATGATGTTTTGCAGCAATCATTAGATCATTAGAAATTCCCGATGGTTTCGTCTCCATTAAAACGATACCCTGGGATGCAGATAAACTGTTAAGAATCTTATATATTGCATTTGGACGGCAAGCAATATCAAGTCTGAATAAATCCCACCGAAGCAAAACAGAAGAAAATATCTGGCAACATCAACTCTTTGAATATTAAAAGGATAACTGTCATATGTTTCTATGAACCATGGAAATGTATCATTTATAAACTTTCTTAACATCAAGTCGTCCCAAAATAAGTACGTTATCTCTTTTTTCTCGCACTTGTTTTCACGCCATGTTTTTTGGGCTTTCCGCCATACTTCCGGTACATTCCCATCTCTCCAAGTTTGATGCACTATCATGGATATTCCTTTATACGTTGAAAAATTGTTACATTTGTGTGATATCAAAACACCAGGATCTTTCAACATTGACGAACGTGTAACATGCATAAATTTAATCCATAAATAAAAGCTCACCATTAGCAGAAAGAATACTAATATTACACTTAAATCAAATACTTTTTTGACTCTAATATAAAAGTACATAATATCTGATTAATTGTTACGAAATAAATTGATACAAAATTTATAAACAAAAATATTGAACTCCATAAATATGATATGCACTAGATCTCATGGTATTTAAATAAAGCTTACGGTAGCTTCCGACACTAAGGGAGATACCAACGTTTTACTGATGTAAAACTGATTCCCTGTTTTAATCTTAGGTTATACCGCCTATGTTTCTGAGTGACGGTAACAGGTGCTGACAATAATATCAATAATGTGGTCATTTTTTTTTTATAAATTTCCCGTTTTCAAAACATTGAATTTTTCGAAAAACTAAGGATGTTCTTAACCCAGGCATAGATTACCTTAGACGTATTTGGCACAACTTTTTGGAATTTTGGATCCTCATTGCTCTTCAACTATTTACTTGTTTGGCTTTATAAATATTTTGATATGAGCGTCACTGATGTGTCTTATGTAGACGAAACGCGCGTCTGGCGTACTAAATTATAATCCTGGTACCTTTGACAACTACAAACAGTTCTGTTGTCGTCTTGTGATAACGTGTGTAAACAACTTACAGCTGATCGGACGGAAGAGATAAAAGTTAAGGATAGATTCATGCGTTCTTTTATAATGAAGAATATGAATAGCTTCAGCCTGAAAGTTCACACAGTCTTAAATGATTCTAAATCTATAAGATCTTGGTTGTTAAGAACAAAACTGAGCTGCAAGACAATATCTAGAAACAGGCCGACAAATCTGAAGCTGTTCGTCCACTTCTAATAGGGAATTAGGAGAAGTCTGACCAAGGAACTATCACTTTAAAGACAACTCGGCCAGTTCAAAACGTTGTTCAGACCAGGTTTTTGACTAGATTTGACTGAACTTGTTTTATACATATACACGTATAACATTAAAATGTAATCAAACATTTCAAACTTATGGTAATTATTCACACCACTGGGTCGATGCCACTGCCGGTGGACGTTTCGTTCCCGAGGGTATCACCAGCCCAGTAGTCAGCACTTACTTACTTGGTCAGGGTTGACATGAATATCAATTGCATGGTCATTTTTCTATCACAAAACTTTGAACTATTCGAATAACTAAGGATGTTCTTTTCCCAGGAATAGATTACCTTAGCCGTATTCAGTGGGATTTCCAGTGACACTAGAACAATAGAAAAGTCACTCTTCTTATGAAAGAGATAGAAAAGGTCTAAAAACAGGAGAGACAATTTACGCATAAAACCCGATATGCATAGGGATGAATATCTCTTAAAACACAAAACCATTATATAACTTGTATACAACCACTTTAAATAAAGTATATGTTAAAGCTAAATTTGTTAATATATGATTTTTTAATTGCCAAACATACTGTTAATTGAACAACCTATTGTTCAACATAGGGTGTGTGAAAAACTGCCAGATTTTACTGCATATTTTTTTTTTTTTTTTTAAATATAAATGTAGCTTTCTGGGTATCCAATTTTTAACGTGTTCCGAAATGTAGTTTCGTCACAAGAATTTTTCAAAGTTGTGTCATTTTGTCTACATGAATGTCGATAAATTCGTATGATCGAGCACACCGACAAGTATATCGTTGGGACAACTCGATATAATGTAATCAATATACGTGAAAGATTAACTAATGTGAAGTTTATCAAAATCATCATAACATAATTGATCTACACATTATGTTTGAACGACATGAGTCCTACAATATAAGATTTTAAAGGTGCATATCATTTACATTCAACGTTTTTATTGGATTTTTTTTTACTACAATGTAACCTCGAGGTTCAACGTTGATAATAAAAAAAAATCCCAGAAATTTTTTTGAATGATATTGTAAATGATATGAACCTTCGAATTCTTATAATATCGGAATAGAAAATATGTGATCCGAATTAACCATGCACGTGTGTTACAGAAGATTATGAACTTTTATGATGTACAGGGGGTAAGGGTTTTTCCTAAACAATATTATGATCCCAAATTTAATGAATTTTGTTGGCAATACTTTAATATAAACACTACATATAGCAAAGTATATATTAAATCTCAATGTATTATTATTAGGAAAAATGTTTGACTCGGTAAAAAAATCTCCCCCTCCCCCCGTATTGCATGTAATGGTTTAAACCTAAAGCATTCGCACCAACTACCTAAAAGGGGTCAGCTCCAGTCTTGAATCAGTGATTTTGTTTATCATAAACAAAATATTGTCTCACACTGAAAGGGGCAGCCGGGCAACCTGCACAGCCCAGCTTGTCAAAACAACTTAGATTTACAAAACATTACAAACAAAAACCATCAGTTGGGCAATCTTACTGGAATCTGATTATCTCTACTGATAAACAATGCAACACTAATGACACATTTAAGTTTTGGAATTATTTTATTCACAAAGAATGTTTCTCATTGGTATACATTTCTATGCTCTTGTCTTTTCGGAGTTTATATTGGAATTAAAAATTGCTGCATGAAAGGCACTAGCTCCACATTCCTATGCATATGATTGTCATATGTACGAGAATCATTCCATAAAATATCCGTTTGATATCCTTTCAATGCA
Source organism: Mytilus edulis (assembly GCA_019925275.1). Lineage (NCBI taxonomy): Eukaryota > Metazoa > Mollusca > Bivalvia > Mytilida > Mytilidae > Mytilus > Mytilus edulis. The sequence goes on from CM034356.1 coordinate 65,230,168, forward strand.
TGACACTGTCTAGTGGTTTTTCTGCCACAATTACAAGGAAAACCTGGCTAAACTTGTGCTAAATCAAACACTTGAATCTTACATCGCTATTGATGTTAAGCAATTATTTAAAGGGCCATCCGGAACTGTTGGGTTTTAATGACAGTCTTCCTTCCATACAGACCATCGCTGCAAAATAATTTGAACATTCAATTAGATGATTATAATATTATTTGGCAATCCAAAGAGAAACTGAAAATATCAAACCACAATTAACAGAGACCAAAAAAAAGCCAATTTTACTTTACATTGAAATTGAAAAAGTAGTTAGTTGCATGTCAAATCATCTTTTGGCTGTCGACAACAAATAAATAAAATCTAAATTTCGTAGCATTTTAACCCTCCCCCTTTTTTTTTTACTGAATTTGTTCAAGGTATGGAGGTTTTACCTCTTTTCGGATTTCAGTATGTCATGTTGTATATCTTTTATAAATTAGATGAATTTCTAGCAAGTTTCTACGATATTCTTTATCATTTGACAAAATACTATGCATCTGAGCTAAAAATTGTTTACTATTTGAAAAAGCGCGCCTTCTTTTACTTTAATTTACTTCCCTTTATTTCACATAGCAACAAATATTAAAAACTGCCAGATTTGGCTGCATATCAATTTTTTTTCCCAAAAAAAATATATGTCAAGCAGCATAATTATCTTTACAAATTGGGAGAAAATCAAGATGTTCCGACTATAGGTTAGTATTAAAAAAAAAATAATGAAAGGATGGCATGATTACAGGTTTGAACCCTGACGACACTTAAAATCGAAAATTCACTTATTTACCTATCATATGAAGATACGATGATGTGATAAACTTAACAATTAATCATTTACCTGGTGCATTATCATATTCACATTACGTTGATACGTCTTAGTTCGTCTGTGTAAGCTCATTTCAAGCTCGTAAACAATGTACACCATTTTCCGCTGTTCTTTACCGATTACCTCTAGTCAGAAGAGCGCACTGTTTACAGGGGAGGTAATATTTTGTCACCAGTTCTCGCACTGTATTTGGCACAACTTTTTGGAATTTTAGATCGTCCATGCTAATCAACTTTGTACTTGTTTGGCTTTATAGCTATTTTAATCTGAGTGTCACTGATAACTCTTATGTAGACGAAACGCGCGTCTAGCGTATTAAATTATAATCCTGGTACCTTTGATAACTATATAGACTCAACGATTTTGTTTAAACATTCTCAAAAACCTTATGCTACCTATGATAAGCACGTGGATGTCTGTGAATCCAATTTTAGTTATAATGTATGTCAAACCACTTTTAATGCGATGAAATGTTTTCCAATTTCTTTATGATTGAAGTAGTTATATCTTATCAAAATCAATTATGTAACATCATTCTTGTTTTAATCCTCTTTCAATGTATAGGTAACCGATTGAATAAACTCATCATAGACACCCGGATTAACATTGTGAACGCCAGACGCGCATACCCGAGTATGGTCTACGAAATAATGAGTGACACTCGAATAAACACGTTTATCAATTCGATCCGAATCTTAATCAAACACAAGACAAATTATTGAGAACGATTTTTTGTTATATATTTCATATAGAAATTAAATTATTAACTGAAATAAAACAAAATCGCCTACTCGTTATTTCCTACATGTAAAATATCAAAAAAGTGTATAGAACAGCATTAAAATAAAAAAAAGCCTAAATATTTTTCGTTGTACAATAAGACAGATGAAATTAATAAACAATCAATTAAATTATGACTTTTTTGCAATTACAGTGTAAACTAATTTATTTAATCTTATTAAATATTTTCCATCCTTCTTTGCCGACTGTACTCTTTACAGCAAAGTTAAATAATATACTTCCTTGCAAGAAGTGTATTTATGCCTATACGTCCTTGCTCCGTGTGATAAAATTGCATCATAAGACCAAAATTTTGTATGAATTAAAAAGAATTAAGTGAGACCGTACAAATAAAAAATCTTATAATTATCAACCAGAGTTTAGTTAAATATATTTTTAAATTAAAATGAGATGATATATCTGATTAAATCACAAAAATACTGAACTCCGAGGAAATTTCAAAACGGAAAGTTCCTAATCAAAGGCAAAATCAAAAGCCCAAACACATCCAACGAGTGGATTTATTCATGCGTTTGTAAAATAATTCGTGATAAAGCATGTGTTATATTTGGTTTAGATGTTATATTTGTTATTCTCGTGGGATTTTGTCTGATGCTTGGTCCGTTTTTGTGTGTGTTGCGTTTCGGTGTTGTGTCGTTGTTCTCCTCTTATATTTAATGCGTTTCCCTCGGTTTTAGTTTGTTTCCCCGATTTTGTTTTTTGTCCATGGATTTACGAGTTTTGAACAGCGGTATACTACTGTTGCCTTTATTTATGTTCCGGACCATATGAGTATTTGGACCATACGCGTATGGTCATGATCATATGGGTATATACTCATATGGTCCGACCATACGCGTATGGTCGGACCATACGCGTATGGTCGGGGTTATTAACACTCTGTTACAGTTTACCTTTAATACTTCTAAACTCTTCATATGGTACGACCGTTCATTCAAAAGACGCTATCATATAGGTACTTTTATCATTAATTTGTATTATAATAAAAAGATAAGCTAAATAAAAATAAGAAGTTTCATATAGTTAATTTTTTTTAATTGTCAAATTTAAAGTAAACACATTTTATACCGATGGTCATTACCGATTTGTAATTACGAGTAAATGGCAATAGGTCGACTAAAAAATTAAATTCCAAAAATTTCTTAATGAACTGTTACATAAGAAGTAACTGAAAATTAGTTTATTTAAGTTGTGTTGAGAAGATGGTGTATTGCAGTCATTTTACGATATTTAAGATCTAGAGCTTCTTAAAAACACCGTAGACATCAGAATTGCCAAAGACCTCGGTATCACTGTAAGCAGCTGCAAAAAAAGGCTTGTTTTTCACTCGCAAACAAAATGTGTAAATGAAAAAGATCGTGCACAAATTTCTTACAAATGCAAAAAAGCTATGATGTCGTGTGGAAGTGAATGTCACCTAAGCCTTCATGCACGAATGTAACTAGCGATGAAAAATAACTATGGCATCAATATTAAATTTTTACGTAGTTTTTTTAATTACAAAATTAAAAAAATGTCATGTTTTAAACCATCACTGTTTTTTTAGGTAAAGTTTTTGTATTATTGAAACGTTTATAATGTAATACTCATATGGTCCGGTCCGTTAATAACCAAACGAGTATTATACTCATATGGTCCGACCATACGCGTACGGTCGGACCATACGCGTATGGTCGGACCATATGAGTATACGCATATGGTCATGACCATACGCGTAAGGTCCAAATACTCATATGGTCCGGAACTTTTATAATATTGTCACTGTTCTGTGCTATTTAATTTACGTAAATGCTACCTTTCAATTTGTAAAATTAAATCAACCTGAAGCTCCGGTTTTTGTTGGGATTCTTGTTGCTCACAGTCTTTTCTATGGTTGTGTTTTGTGTACTTTTGTTTGTCTCTTTCCCTCTTATGTCATAGCATTGTAAAATTATTTATGACTGAGGAGTTTGAATATCGAATTTTTACACCTTTGCCTCTTTTACATGTAAATCAAAGGATTTATTTTTTCTTATTGCATAGTATCACCAGGCTAGCTATCACCTGTTCAAAGATATGCTAGAATAAACAAATAAAAGATATTTGATCTTCTTACTTCAAAAGGGGGCGAAAGATACCAGAGGACCAGTGAAACTTATAAATCGAAAATAAACTGACAACGCCATGGCTAAAAATGAAAAAGATATACACAAAAATAATAGTTCAAAATAAATAGTATAGAAAACTAATGACTGAGAAACACGATCCCAACCAAAAACTGGGGGTGATCTTATGTGCTCTGGAAGGGTAAGCAGATTCTGCTTCACATGTGACACCCGTCGTGTTACTCGTGTTATTATCAACCCGATTAATAGTCTAATTCGGTAGGTCACATCCATGACAAGGGAGGGGGATTGTGGTAACGACAAAAGAAACATACGATATCATCTGTGAAAGTTATTCCATAACAGTCAACCAACTCGTACTGGCGTCCGTAAAATTTACGATGGGATGATTTCAACTTCACAATTTAACTTCTTGGTTTTATAGCTTCCTTGTGAGCAGCAAATCTCTATAGAGGAAATCATGATAGGAAATACAAGCGCGGGATTATCGTATCACTTTGGAGATATATATTTCGTATGCAGGCGCTGCTGGAATGTTGCTACATAAAAATGAAAAGTTCGCAATTGGGAAGCTGAAAACATATCGTTTGTCGTAAAATTTTGATTTCAAACGACCGCCATTGTAATTTTTTTTATATGAGGCAGACGTAACTGTATCTGTCGTATCCTTTATCACTAGTTCGATGGGATAGATGCGTTCAACATAGTCACCAAACTTTGAATTATTTAGTGAGAGACCATCATCTATATAGCGGAAAGTAAAGGTAAAACATATTGCTACTAAGTAACTTCTTATTTTTAATCCTTAGAAGTTCCTGCATGAATTCAGCCTCATAATAATAAACAAACAAGTCGGCAAGAAGAGGGGCACAATTGGAATGCCGATAGTCCTCATAACGTGAAAAATATGTTGTCAATCAAGAAATGAGGCATATTAATACTGTCATTTTCAGAGATATTTTTTTTAAATCAGTATGACCCTTTACAAAGTCGGATTTATCTCTCCCAAAGACAAGATACTTGTATCTACGTTGGCCATTTTTTTTTAATGAAACAAAGCATAACCAACTCTTTCAATTTCTTTTAGTTTGGAATGGGGAATACTTGTGTTAAGGGTAGAAAAGTCAAAAGTAACCGTAGCCAGTGACAAAAGAGAAACACTATCAAACCAAACGATTCTTTTAAGGCAGGTTAATATTTTAATGGCATTCAGTCTTCATATATCGAGTAGGAACTGCATTGTCATGGATATTTCATGGGTTTTAAGGTTAATTAAAAAGTCGGACTTCCTTCAGACATTTGTCAAAAACAAGAGAAAAAAGCCTCTTTATTTATTTTCACATTCAGATATATTGATGAGGTTCTTTCAATAACCAATCCGAACTTTTCTGATCGGTTTCAATTATATTATCAATTTCCCCCACCTATATTATCAATAACACCACCTTCACCTGCACGTGGTATATATTTTCCAACCTGATCGGTATTAAAAAAGCTAGCAGCTGCTATTCATACTTTGTTAAATGTCACCAGAGTATGAGTAGAAAGTTGATAAACCTGGGGTATGTTAAAGAACGTGTCGTCCTTTTTCTAAAAAAAATTTGTAAGGGTTCCGCGGAACCCAGTGTCTCGCCTACTTTTGCTGTAACTCCCAGACTCAACAAAAATGAAGAAAACAATCAATAAAAATATTCCTCTTGATACTATCTTTTGATTGTCATGATTGAAAGAAGCTTCTGTTCAAGTTTGGTAAAAATTTCAGAATAGTTTATGAATCGAATAAATGTTTTAAAAACTATAACTGCAGATTGTATGTAATGTTAACTGGAAGAAAATCTAGCTCAGTTTATTAGTAAAATACAGATACAGAGGTACCAAGTATTAACAAAATTTCCTTTCTAGATACTAGCTTTTGATCATAAGCATGCTTCTGTCCAAGTTTGGAACAAATTTAAAATAGTATAAGAAAGTAATTAAATTTTAAAAAAAATAACCTCAGAGTGAATGTGTTGTTTCCTGGCAGAAAACCTAAGTCCATTTAAAAGTAAAATACAGAAAGAAAAAAAAAAAATTTTTTTAATTTACTTATGGATACTATCTTATGATCATAAACAAGCTTCTATCCAAGTAAGGTACAAACCCATGATAGTTAAAGAAAGTTATTAAAATTTTAAAAACTTTAACCACAGAGTGAATGTAATTTTTCCCCTCAGAAAAACTAAGTCCATTTATAAATAAAAAAGCAGAAAAAAAAGAAGTTTTGTTTTTGCAAACTTTACTTCTGGATACTATCTTATGATCATAACCAAGCTTCTGTCCAAATTTGGTAGAAATCCAGTACAGTTTAAGAAAGTTATTAAATTTTCAAAAACATTAACCACAGAGTGAATATTTGTGGACGCCGCCGACGACGACGACGGAATGTAGGATCGCTTAGTCTCGCTTTTTCGACTAAACTCGAAGGCTCGACAGAATAATAAAGTTCATCGGAAGGGAAGATTCCTAGACCTTGTTGATAAGTATTCCGTATCAACTTCACAAATAATACACGATGGTCTGGAAGCGTAGATTCTTGGTACTGACAGTGTTTATCATCTTTAAGAAAAAATGTGTTCTTTTTTTTCGTTTTTGCTACCGTGCTTGGTCTTTATACCTTTTCGTGTTTCTTTGTTACATATTATTTTGTTTTAATAGTACCTAAGATTAATTTATTACACAATGCTGACTGTTAGAACCCTATTTTTGACATTTTACCTCTTATGTATGTGGGTTTTTTGTATTACACATCGTTGTCAACATAATGAAATTTTATGCGACTGTCATACAAGTGAGAGTTTTAGCTAGCTATAAAACTAAGTTTAATGATTAAAGATAATCTTTATAAGAAAATATCTATACCAAGTCAGGAATATTACAGTTCGTTTAATGTGTCTGAGCTTGTGGTTTTGCCATTTGATTACACATTTGATAGCGCGGTATTTATTTTATTTCACTTTTTTCTAGCAACTGCAAAGTTATTAATTCTATCCACTACTGTTGTTGTGTTTGAGTTGGGAAATTGAGTGTTCTTTTATTGTTTTTTTTATGTCAAATATTTCTAGAGCTATATTTCATATAGGTGCATTTTTTCCAAGAAGTTGCACGTGACTACCTTTTACATTAATTCTGTATTTTTTTAATATTTTTAATAAGCTATACAATCGTACTCGATGATCTTGAAATCTATTTGCTTATTGTATCAACTAATTAAAGATACCAGGCTTATAACTTTGTATACCAATCACCGTAATAAAATAGCATATGGCCACAATAACGTATTTTTAATGTACTGTTAACTTATGTTGTCTTGTTGAAGTTTGGTAGACAGATTTTAACATGGTGTAAATTGAAATAAAACATTTAATTAGTTTACATTTGCATTGATACCCACACATATTGTCTGCCCATATTAGGTTTTGTTTTATAATATGATAAAACTTGTCAATTGGACACATACAAACTCGTTTAAAAATGCAAGTGCTCAATTTTACCCCACCTAGGTAGCAATTAAATCAACTTTCACCTGCACATGGGATATATTTTCAAACTTAGTCTGTATTCAAGAGCTTGCAGCTGCTACTCATACTTTGTTAAACGTCACCAGTCTGGTAAGAAAGTTATTAAACATGGGGTATTAACCAACACAATCTATCTGTTATGTGTTGTGTGGTACCTTCATTGACTATTTACACTTCACACCTGTAAAGCATTTGCCTAATAGAACAACAATTTTACATTTCTTCCATTTATTTTTTCATGGCACAATGTTCTATTGAATTATTTGTATAATCATACATGTATAACAGTTTATAAAATTTAAGGTATAACATAAGTTATCATAGTGCAATGATATGTTCTTTGATTGAATATGAGTTCTTTTTCATGAAAAATCATTAGTTAACAAAACTTCTATCTGGTAATAAGAGCCTTCAAAATCATTTGTCTGAATACAGCATTTCTTTGCAACTTATTAGGTTATGCATTGAAATGTAACTGTAAAAGACTGAATAATGAGTTAAAAAAAGTGATACAACCCACTTTCTGTACATTGCAAACATTTCTCTTAAAGGGTCTGAAGAGGACCTAGTGAAAGACACAATATCTGCCTTACCTGCATATCTAGTTTCATTAGCAATCCAAATTTCTTCCAGGTCAACAAAATCTTCGGAACCTACCTATTTTATCTACTATTTAAAAAATTAATTATACTAGACAAAAATAACAAATTAGCTCATCTTCAAACAACAATCCATTATTAAAGGCAGATATGCATACACATCTTCATAGGGATGGGTATCAGAAAAATCAACCACATCAGTGAATATCTACACTTTGGAAAAACAACAATTTTCAGAACTATTCAAATATTGCAAAATGAAAAACATTGCACTATGAGATAAATATGTTTACAACAATCCTTAGGTGAATGGTCATATAAAACTGTTTATTCCGAAATTATTTGGAGGTTTTTTATCATTGCTAATAATGCAACTGAGTGAGGATAACAAATTTAAGAACTTCCATTCTTATATCAAATATTAACACCTATATGCAGATTTCAGGTCATTATAAATCTCACATTTTTTATCATCCTTCAACAATGCCATTTATAAATGCAAGCAATAATTTCTGAATAAACAGTAATAAATAAGTAGAAAACAAAATTTCCTAAACAAATAAAATTAATACTGACAAAGCATCCATTTACAAAAAGTATTAACATATGTCATCATGGTTTAACTTGAACTCTTGATTACAATGTTTCCTTAATGATAATACAATAGAAATGTATATCATGAAATTTTTCATTTCCAATTTTAGTATGTCTGCTTTTAAACATCATGTAATTACATAATATATGTGTTTTAAGATAATCTGTAATTTTGATTTGCAGACAACAATAATGGTGTATTCCAAATTATGGTTTGTTTCCAGATAAAATACAGCATTCCTTAATACATAAATGATATTCTTTTCAAAAACTGAGATAATTTGACCTTAAATAGTGATGGATTAGATAAAATGTATGATATACTGGTTTTATGTCAACTAAGGTTTTGTATTGATTTTGAAAGGTTTTTAAAATCCGAAAACATTCTTGACAACTGGTACTGAAACCAGACATTCAAACATAAAAATAGCATAAGACTAGACAACTATTTCATTCAATTACTACATGTATATACATATCATCTGCTTTATTGCATACATAAGCAAAACATAAATAAAATGCCATATATGAAGATTTAAAAAAATGTAAAAAGGAAAAATAAAGAAAACTTTACAAAATTGGTGAAATTATCTATTATATTCAAATGTTTTGTATCAATTTTCAACTTATCTTCTTAACAAAACAAACAAAAAACATGCAACCAAAGAATTTTAAATTCACTAATTTCAAATTTTGTCTTCATTTAAATCAAATGTTATGAGAAATGGAATGTTAGAAGTTATAACAGTTATAAGTTGTGTTAGGTTGAGGATGCTGGGAATCGTCTCTCATAAGTATTCAATTACAAAAGATGTAGTCAATATAGTTTTTCACTGATAATCTAGCTCAACTGATAAATTAACAAGAATGTGTCCAAAGTACACGGATGCCCCACTGGCACTATCATTTTCCATGCTCCGTAGACCTTGAAATTGGGTCAAAGTCTAAATTGGCTTTAAAATTATAAAGATCATAACATAAGTAACAAGTGTACCAAGTTATAAGTTGATTGGACTTCAGCTTCATCAAAAACTACCTTGACCAAAAACTTTAACCTGAAACTCCCATTTTCATTTTCTATGATCAGCTGACCGTGAAATTGGGGTCAAAAGTATAATTTGGCTTTAAAATTAGAAAGATCATATCCTTAGCAACAAGTGTACTAAGTTTCTTGTTGATTGGACTTCAGCTTCATCAAAAACTACCTTGACCAAAAACTTTAACCTGCGAATGAACGAACGAACAAATGGACGGACAGACGAATGAACAGAGCCACAGACCAGAAAAAATAATGCCCCTCTACTATCGTAGGTGGGGCATAAAAACATGTTTTATTTTATACTGAATGCTTTTAGTTTAACAGAAAGAGTTTAGATAAAGTTTATTGAGAAAAAAGAACAATTTATTAAATGCTACCAAATAATACAATTAACACAGAGATTTATTGGTTTTGTTATGCAACACTTTTAGACAAAGTCAATTGTTAAACTGATGTATTATTGGAGAAATGAAGAAAAACACCTTTGATCTTTTTTTTTAATTCACAATTATAGGCATTGTTTTATAACATGAGGAGATGTAATATGGTTGTAATTGAGACATTTGCAACTATCAGTATAGACCAAAGAACAATTACAAGTCACTGTAAAGCCTTCAACAATGAAAAATACCTAGCTACAAAATGCCCCAGTATGACAAAGTATAAAATAATTTGAAAAAGAAAAGCAACAGCCTGATTTATGCTACAACACGGAATTAAAAACAAATATATCAGATAGCAACTAACAACAACCATTAGATTACATTTTCCTGGCGTAGGGAGGGCTGATGTCATAAAGTCACATGTCATTAAAATGAACTAGAGTCTCCAAAGAGCCTGTGTCGCTCACCTTGGTCTATGTGAATATTAAACAAAGGAGACTGATGGATTTATGACAAAATTGTGTTTGAAGATCTTACTTTTCTAAACATTCTTGCTGCTTAAAATTGTCTCTATCTTTAATGAACTTGGCCCAATAGCTTCAGTGGAAATGTAGGTGAAAATTTACAAATTTTACAAAAATTGTTAAAAATTGACTAAAAAGGGCTATAACTCCTTAGGGGGTAAACTGACCATTTTGTTCATGCTGACTTATTTGAAGATCTTACTTTGTTGAACATTTTTGCTGTTTACAGCTTATCTCTATCTATAATAATATTCAAGATAAATACCCAAAACAGCAAAATTTCCTTAAAATTATCAATTCAAGGGCAGCAACCTAGCAACAGGTTGTCAGATTCATCTGAAAATTTCTGGGCTGATAGATCTTGACCTGATAAACAATTTAACCCTCTGTCAGATTTGCTTTAAATGCTTTGGTTATTGAGTTATAAGCCAAAAACTGCATTTTACCCCATCATCTTTTTTTAGCTGTGGCAGCCATCTTGATTAGTATGCCGGGTCACTGGACACATTTTTGAACTAGATACCCTAATGATGATTGTGGCCAAGTTTGAATTAATTTGGCCCAGTAGTTTCAGAGGAGAAGATTTTTGTAAAAGATCATGGAGATTTACGAAAAAAGGTTAAAAATTGACTATAAAGGGCAATAACTCCTAAAGGGGTCAACTGACCATTTTGATCATGTTGACTTATTTGTAAATCTTACTTTGCTGAACATTATTGCTGTTTACAGTTTATCTCCATCTATAATAATATTCAAGATAATAACCAAAAACAGTAAACTTTCCTTAAAATTACCAATTTAGGGGCAGCAACCCAACAATGGGTTGTCTGATTCCTCTGAAAATTTCTGGGCAGATAGATCTTGACCTGATAAACAATTTTACCCCGCTCTAAATGCTTTGGTTTTTGAGTTATAAGCCAAAAACTGCATTTTACCCCTATGTTCTATTTTTTTTTTTATATTTATTTTATTTTATCAAAACACAATACATGATCATGATAATATACAAAAGTATATAAATTATTCTTTACAATGCAGGTAATACAATTACAGATAATTATAATTAAGTTAATTTTAATAATTCTTACAATTACTAATTCTAAAGAACAGTTTGAGTTTTCTGCTGCAAACTAATTTGTCTATGTTTTGTTTTATTTTCTATAGTAAAATTTTGAAGAAGAAAAAAAATGGATAGAGAAAAATAAAAGAAAAAAAATCAAGTTTGTCAAAAAAGTAACAAAAAAATATCTAACAAAAGAACAAATACAAGTTTGAAATTTTTAGAAAAAAAAAGAAAAAAAAAAAAAAAAAGAAGAATTGGTCATCTGTGGTTTGCTCTATATATTACTGCCCTTATATGGTTTCTGATTCAAGAAAGGTGGAAAGTAAAGAGCCAGATTTATAGGTTTTCATTAGCAAATTTAAAAATAAAAGTCTCATGTATTTGTGTGATTGTTCTCAGTATAAACACAGAAAGTGCCAGCTATTCCATTCTTTCTCAAACTGTTCTTGGTTTTGTTTGTAAATAGCTACATTTTTTTCAGTACAATACAGGTCATTTAACTTATGCTTGAGTGCCTGAAGTGATAGAACTTTTTTCAAACATCGACTTGAATAAATATAATACTTAATACAGAGCAATATCTTATTTTGTACAATACAGTTTCTAACATCAAAAATACCAAATACAAAAGTCTTACAATTATAGTTAAGTGTTACGTGTGCTGTAGATGAAGTCCATGTATCAAAATTTTCTAACAAAATTTGTACTTCTTCACATTCCCACAATAAGTGTATAATGGTTTCTGGTTGTATATTACAAAAAGTACAAAGAGGGCTTTGTACAAGTTTTATTTTTTTCCAGAAAATAATTAGTAGTCAAAACTAAGTGGTTTATCCTGTATTGAAACCACTGTGCTCTACTATTTGTAGTAGTTTTAAATGGAAGTGTATAAATGAGTTTCATTTCATCATTAGTGACACCAAACTTTTCCATAATTTTCATTTTATTTGTTGGTTCCGTAAGATTTTTTCTCAATATGAGGTACATATCTTTGGAACCTTTTTTATGTTTAAAAAAAATCTTGATATTATTAGGAATGCTTGGGTAACAATTCTTAATTGGCGATGTAGCATTTTTAACAAACTGTTGTGAATACTGTTTAACACAATTTATAAAGCCATAATATTTCAGAAAATCTGTACGTATTTGATACACCTTCTGGAATTCAGTCAGAGAAAAAAATTCTCCGGCTGCATCTAATAAATCATTTACAATGTGTACACCTTTGTCATACCAGTCTTTGTAGAAAACAACATCATTTTCTATTTCAATTTTCTCATTAAACCATAAAGGCATATTCAAAAAATATTCCCATGTATATTCAATATTTAATGAAACAATTTCTTTCCAGGCACTCAAAACATCTTTCCAAAATGGATTTGTGCATACATTCATACTTTTTTCTATGTTTTTGACACCTGTATTTTCTAATAAGTCAGAATCAATCCCATAGAAAGCAAGAGTGTCCTGTAATTTTTTATTATTGATCAATCTTCTAACCCATGTACATTTTTGTGATTTTATGAAAGGTTTCAAACAAATCATTTTTAGACCCCCTTCAAAATAATCTTTAACTAATGTTTCTCTCTTAACTTTACCAACTGGTTTTTGCCAAACAAAACTATAAAACAAGTTATCAAGTTTTTTAATAAATCTAGAGTCTGGATTTGGCAATGATGAAAACAGATGGATTAGCTTTGGTAATGCCAATGTTTTAACCACTGTAATACGCCCAATTGGAGTTAAGTTTCTCTTGCTCCATTGCTTTAAAAGAGATTCAATCTCCAATATTTTTTTATCATAATTTAATCGTATCATCTTTGATAAATCTACATCAAAGTCTATTCCAAGGTACGAAAAATTATGTTTACCCCATGATAAGTTTAAGCTAGTACAAAGTTCATTCTGACTGTATTTCATACTGCCAATCCATACAACCTGGGTTTTACTGTAGTTAATTTTTAAACCTGAGATTTCCCAAAAATAATTAAGGTCTTTCATGCTTTCCATTAGAGATTCTTCAGATCCATCCAAAATAATAGCAGTATCATCAGCAAATTGAGACAATTTATTTTCAATACTAACAGATTTTAACCCTTTTATTTTCTTATTATTGCGAAGCTTAATAGCTAGTATTTCAGCACACAATATAAACAAATAAGGAGAAAGCGGATCGCCTTGTCTACAACCCCGTTCAATGTTAAAAAAATCTGATAAATTACCCCCTTGGTTTACAGCTGAATTAATATTAGAGTAGAAAATTCTCACCCAATTACAAATAGATTGTCCAAAATTGAAAAATTTTAATACTTCTTGTAGAAAATCCCATGATAATGAGTCGAACGCTTTTTCGAAGTCGACAAATAGGAGAAGTCCTGGTAGGTTTTTTTCTTCTGCAATTTGCATCAAGTCATATAACAATCTTGTGTTTTCTCCTATAAATCGACCTAGTACAAAGCCAGTTTGATCAGGATCAATCAAACTTCCCAATACTTTTTTAAATCTATTAGCAATAACCCCTGATGCAATTTTGTAAGAAGTATTTAGGAGCGTAATTGGTCTCCAGTTTTTAAGAAACTGTCGTGGTTTGTCTCCTTTAGGTATACATGTAATTATACCTTGTCTCTGTGTAACAGAGAGTTGACCTTTTTCAAAACCATAATTTATGGATCTTACTACAAATGGACCAATTTTTCCCCAAAAAACTTTGAAAAATTCAGCTGTAAAACCGGATGATCCTGGACTTTTATCATTTTTCATTGCTTTTAAAACATTTGATGCCTCATGTAGACAGATTGGACCCTCTAGATCATCTGACTCCTCATTTGTTAATTTGTTAACATTGTATTTATCAAAAACAGTATCAAAATTCTTAATCTTATCTGTAACAATATTTTTTTTTGAGTACAACTCTTGATAAAAAAATTTAACCTCTTTGAGAATATCTTTTTGATTATTAATCATTTCTCCATCATCTTTTTGCACTTTAGGGATAATTTTATTCGTAAAATTTCTAGATTCCAAATTACAAAAATATTTACTAGGTTTTTCACCTTCTGAGATCCATATTGCCTTGGATCTTAGTACACTCCCTCTTAATTTTTTCCCTCTAATGTCTTTAAGCTCTTGTTTTTTTTCCTCAAGACTCTGAAAGTCAGTATTGCTGTTAATATTTTCTTCTGCCCTTTGAATCTCTTTTGTAAGATTTTCTTCTTTGTCCCTCTCTTTTCTTTTCTTGTAGCTACTAAATGCTATAGTTTTACCTCTTATTTCCATTAATAAGGTTTCCAAAAATAATTGATCATCAATATTTAATAAAAAATCTGAATTCATAATGTTCTGCTTTTCTGAAAGTGGTATTGCAGAATACTGATTTTTTATATCTTCAATTTTTACATTTATTGTGTCTAAATATTCTTGGTCAGATAGCAATGAGTTATTAAACTTCCAGAGTCCTTTTCCCCTTTTGAAATCATTAAATACTAAATGCAAAACTATGATGGAGTGATCTGATCGATAGCTTGATTCTATATATGAATCTTTTAAAGAAGGTAATAACACATCAGATATGAGAAAAAAGTCTAGCCTTGACTGTTTCAGTGGTGACTTTTTTCTCCAAGTATAACGTCTTTTATCTGGATATAGTTCTCTGTATGGGTCAACCATACTTTGATTATCTATAATTTCCAATAATTTTAACCTGGCTTTTGGATTGTTTACATGTAAGTAATTGTAATAATCTATTTCAGGATTAAGCACAAGATTAAAATCACCACAGATTACAAAATACTGATTCTCAAAATCTTCAATGATATCTGATATTTTTTCATAAAAACCTGGATCGTCCATATTTGGACCATAAATAGCAATTAAGGTTATCTTATGATTTTCAATTGTTACGTCTAATGCAAGATAATTTCCATATAAATCTCTTCTTTCTCTATGAACTTGAAACTCAAAATTATTTTTGAAAAAAATTGCTACTCCTCTGGAGTTTGATGAAAATGAGCTAAAATAGCATTTGTATCCCCATAGGTTTTCAATATCATTTTCTTGTGATGGAGTAAAATGAGTATCTTCTAAACAATATATATTACAATTTTTATCTCGCAAGTAATCAAAAATATCTCTTCTTTTACCAATATCGCCTAAACCCTGGCAATTTACTGACAAAATTTTAATACCTTCCATAATTCTTATACATTGTCAAATATATAATATAGAGCAAACATAGAGACCAAATATATATTAATATAAAAATTAAGACTAAAGGCTGAAAAGTAAGACAAGATACACAGTATCTTGTATAACCAGAATTAAAATTAAAAAAAATGTCCGACATGGTCACCACTGTATTGTTACACATTTGGTGTTTTGAACCTTTTTCACTAATTATATACAAAGATTTTAAGGCTGTGTAACAAGTCTTTGTTTTAAATTGTGTAGTACACAGTTTTGTTATAAAATAATTGGCATGATTTTTTTTTACCATATCTTAAACAGTCTTTCCCTTTGGTAACCTAAGGGAGATAACCACAATATTGTTATATACACATATTGCATATTTTATAGTCTATTTTAAATCAATCTAGCGTTTTAGATAAAATATTGGTTTCAAATTAAACACAAAATATCTTTGTAATTATTTAGACATGATGTAATAGAAAAAAAACAACCAAAAGACCCATATGATAATGATATGACATATTTAAGACAAAAGTGTAATATTGAAATGTTTATATCAATAGTTTCACGGTTAAAGTTGAAGATATCTAACTTTCACCATTTGCATTGTTCACATCTTTGGTTCTTTCATATTCAATTCTGTAGCTTATATCATCAAAAATGTCAAAAATAATTTGGAGACCATCTTTTGTCTTCCCAAATACAGATCCATTGTAATAGTATGCTACATCAATGTCTTTATGGTGTCGTAGTCCCTTCAGTAGATCTCTATTTTTTATGGTAATGTCATCATACAATTTCACATGGTTCTTCATTTGTTTCTTTTTTCTCATAATTGCTGTTTTCACCTCACTATTCACCACTTTAACAATCACTGGTGGTACTCCAGATTTGTAAGACCTCAGCCTGTGTATTGCCACTATATCTCTCTTTTCCAGCTTTAAATCTAGGTCATCTTTCACTGTTTTTAAAAAAGACTCTCTAAGATTTTCATCATTTTCTGTCTGGAAGTTTACCATCTTGATGTTAAATTTTCGAGAATATTGCTCATTGTAATTAGCCATTGACAATGCTGAATATGATTTGTTCATAGTATCCTCCATTTCTATTGTTAAACTATTTAATCTAGTATTTTGTTCCTCTAACTGATTACTTAAAGTACTATTTTGGGATTTCAATAGCTGAATTTCTGTGTTTTGTTTGTTAGTTATTTCTGTTACTTTGTCATTGACTTCTTTTTTAATCTCATTCTTTAGAGTTCCTAAAAGTTTTTCTACAATATTTGTAACAATCTGTTCAATGTCTGATTGTTTAACAAGATTTTCCAAGGCTTTTGTTAAATCATCTTTCTTTATGTTATCCTTCAAAGCACTTTTTATTTCCCCAAGGTCTTTACTAATACCACTAAAATCTGAGCTGAGATTCATACTATTGTCACTTTCTTCACTCTTCTCAACATCAGACAATGTTCTTTTAGCTTGTTTTGAGGCCTTCTCACCAGATTTTACCTTTCCTTCTTTGTGGTCTTTATTCTCTTTATTCTCTTTGTTGGTTAAATCCTTCCTTGGGGCAATAAGTGTTTGTACTGTCTTATTCAAGTTTTTACCTATGTTCTATTTTTAGCCATGGCGGCCATCTTGGTTGGTTGGCCGGGTAACAAAACACAAATTTTAAAAAAGATACATCAATGATGATTGTGGCCAAGTTTGGATTTATTTGGCTCGGTAGTTTCAAAGGAGAAGATTTTTGTAAAAGATCATGGAGATTTAAGAAAAAAGGTTAAAAATTTACTATAAAGGGCAATAACTCCTTAACCCTTTCCTCCATTGAAATTTTTTTTTGGCATACTTGATTCGCATAGGATTTTTTTGATAAAATGCTAAACTTATGCTTTTAAGTATTAAGGCATTGTGAAAAACAACTATTTCATCAAATAAATTTAAGTTGGATATTCCTATGATATTCCTTTTCATATTGGATACAAACTTTATTAAGTCAACTGCATACACTTTGTAGTCAAAGTGTTTCAACTGAGGTACTACACAGGCGTCAAAAGGCGTCATTATGGAGTAAGGGGGGTGGCGTCAAAAGGCGTCATTATGTAGGAAAAAGTAAAATCACAAAAATACTGAACTCAGAGGAAAATCAATTCGGAAAGTCCATAATCACATGGCAAAATCAAATAACAAAACGCATCAAAAATGAATGGACAAGAACTGTCATATTCCTGACTTGGTACAGGCATTTTCAAATGTAGAAAATGGTGGATTGAACCTGGTTTTATAGCTAGCTAAACCTCTCACTTGTATGACAGTCGCATCAAATTCCATTATATTGTAACCGATGCGTGAACAAAGGGTTAAGAGGTCATTTGACCATTTTGGTCATGTTGACTTATTTGTAAATCTTACTTTGCTGAACATTATTGCTGTTTACAGTTTATCTCCATCTATAATTATATTCAAGATAATAACCAAAAACCGTAAAATTTCCTTAAAATTACCAATTTAGGGGCAGCAACCCAACAATGGGTTGTCTGATTCATCTAAAATTTTCAGGGCAGATAGATCTTGACCAGATAAACAAATTTACCCCATGTCAGATTTGCTCTAAATGCTTTGGTTTTTGAGTTATAAGCCAAAAACTGCATTTTACCCCTATGTTCTATTTTTAGCCATGGCGGCCATCTTGGTTGGTTGGCCGGGTAACAAAACACAAATTTTA
Organism: Mytilus edulis; assembly: GCA_019925275.1. Lineage (NCBI taxonomy): Eukaryota > Metazoa > Mollusca > Bivalvia > Mytilida > Mytilidae > Mytilus > Mytilus edulis. The sequence goes on from CM034356.1 coordinate 65,248,601, forward strand.
AACTAGATACATCAATGATGATTGTGGCCATTTTGGTTTAATTTGGCCCAGTAGTTGCAGAGGAGAATATTTTTGTAAAAGTTAACGACAGACGACAGATGCAGGACGACGGACGACAGACGACGGACGACGGACGCCAAGTGATGAGAAAAGCTCACTTGGCCCTTCGGGCCTGGTGAGCTAAAAATGAAAAACACAAAATGTGACATCACTAGGAGGTAAATCTACTTATTATGCTGATATCTTATATATAATACTAAGTGATGTGTATTCTCTATCAATACATAACATATGAACAAGAACAAATAAAAAAATACCAAATATTCCAAGATATAAAAATTAATAAGAAAATAGGAAAAATACAACAATGTCTAAAGTTAGCTTCTTTACTTGGAATCCTTTTCCAGTTATACATATTTATATATCGTTATATAAAATTACCATTTAATGTCTGTGAATATAAAATTTATTTGTACAGCCTTAGAAACAAGTTGAAATGCAAGGCTCACAGAGGATTTAGTTAAATTGTGTGTTGAGTCAAAATAATATTTCAATTCCAAACAATGTTATAAATGGCTATTCAATAAACAGGTAGGAAGATCACACTATTCTATACACCTTAACAGCAGCATGAATTTAATTCTATAAAAACATATTGTTAACATAACAAACAAGGCTTTATACAGTCAGTGACTATGTCACAAATGATTTTGACTGCAAAATTATTTAACATAATGATAGTTATAAAGGATAGAGTTAAAAATTACTTCACAATAATATTTAAAAAAAAAAATACAACAATGTTGACCTTGACAAAAATGTACAAGTGTTTGGTCTTTAAAAAACAATATGCCATTGTTAAAATCCACAATTGATGCTTAATTTATAGTGTGGGTGTTGTTCGTCGTTTAATTATCTATATAGGTCACCATACAAACTTCAACAATGAGCAAAATAGATACTATTAAGTAAGCAACAACTCTGTCTATTTATTTTCTAGTTGTGCACATCCTTATTTTTTGATATATGGTGGATAGTTGTCTAATTTGCAATCATATTACATCTCCCTATATACATATCCATTCAATTAATTGTAGTTAAATAGATGATTAACTGTGAAAAAGTATTTGGTTTCTGCATAAAAATGACAAATTTCAAGAACAATTCCGATCTCCCAATGTGCAGAAGTATGAAAAATACTATTTGAAAACAAACAGAATTATTAGTTGAGACTTTATCATTTGAAGAAAGAAAAAACAAATATCTTATATCAAAGTTATATCCTGAATGCCATATAGAATGCCAATCTTGAAAATTAATATGTCTTGTCTCATTCCTAAACAGTTATTTTAAAAAAAAACTCTAAAAGTATTCTTACCCACTCATCGGTTTAAACTTGTAAATGCAAACAATTGTATGTATGTGGTATAACATGGCTAATGGTTTTTTTTATTTCTATAATTGTATTAACAAGTAAAAACTATGGAATACCACTTCAGTATCCACCCAAACTTTACCACACCACACATTGCCTACCTCATGGTGTTGGTTCACAAACCCATTACTATCTATCCAGTACAGATAATTCTGTACCGATGATAACAACAAAATAAAAACAATAAGGAATTATTTATTTACAAACATTTGAAGATATCTTTTTTTTTAAATGCATGATCAATCTGTACAGAGACAGTTTTTTTAATATATAATTGCACAAGGTACTAACTTGAATTGCAAGTTGCATGAATAAACTCAAATAAGCTGTATGGCTGCTCTCAGTGAAGAAAAATGGATCAAATATTGCAAGTCTCTTCCTTTATTGCACTTATTAACATATTTATAGAAGAGAAAATGCATACACATGTAAATAAATCCATATCAAAAACACACTTTTTAAATGTGAAAATGAAATAACTACTTAAAAAATTTCAAAAATTCTGATTGTATTACTCAAAAATTTAAAGCGCTACATTCTAGATAAAGCAAACATTTATCTTTTTGTGACATTTGCTGTATTTACTTGTGAGAGAGAAAAGAAACAGTATATGCTAATTTGTTCTGCATTACATCAGTGGATTTCATAACTGAAGGGGGTCTCATTGGGGGGTTCCAATCCCAGATCCCGTTTAGCCTTTTGTCAGATTCCTGAATCCTGCTTACACTATATTCATAAGCAATTCTCATATTTTTGTCATTTTCCGGGTCCTGCAAGACCTCATTTCCCGTTTTCACGACACAATAATTTGACTTTCATGTTTCACGCTTACGTAAAAACAGCAATCCCGTGTCACGCTTAGACCCCAATGAGACCCACACTGAACACATTGAATATTTATAAAAGAATTAAAATGCATGAAAATCTTTTAAAATGCCATATTTGCCTTGTGAGATCAAATCAATTTTGTATCCATACAATGAACAATAAGTGAAAACTCTAATTGAAATCACTCCATGAAAATTGACACCTACTTTTTCAAAATTTAAACATCAAACTTAATAATGAAATACTAACTCTGAGTCAGAAACTGTTCTTTAAGAGCTGCCATTTCAGAACTTTGATTGAATTTAACAAATCTAGACAATCTAGTCAAACAACGAATAACTGTTATTATTTTAACAAAACATCAAAACCAATCTTGACTTTTCTTTTTGTTTTGAGAAGCAACATATTACATTTTCTAATGGATAAGAAAAAGAATTTTCAAGGTTGCAGTATGGAACCTATATAAAGTTATTTTCCAATCAATCACCTTATCTTCTGAACAGCAAAGGTTAAAATTGCAAGGAAACCTCCATTTTTTCATAAGTAACAACATATCAAAATTTTAAATGCATTTTTTAACAGTTATCGAAATATTGCACAAAAACAACATTAAAATGCCATTTTCCAATCATTGAAGGAACATAACTCCTGAATGCCAAATTTGAAAATCATCAATATTGAATTTTACATTTTGTAAACATTAACAATATATGCAACTCTAATACCATATGTAGAATGGTTCTTAAGTTAAACCAAGGAAACAACATAAAGTGTCATTTCCCAATTATTCAAGGAATATAACTCCTTAGTGGTAATATTGAAAATAGTCAATATTGAACATAACATTTGCCAGCAGCATAACATTAAGTATATTAAATTTAAAAAGATTGGTTGAATGGTTCATAGCTCATTGCATAGGAAACAACTAGAGGCGACAGTCCACCTTTGGTACTTCTCCAATTAAATAACAGGATTTTTGCCAGTAACCCAAGTTAAATATCAAAGCTATTCTTTATAAGTGATAAAATTACAGAGATTAGAATGTAAAAAGAGTTTAGATTGTTTAGTTATTTAGAAGTAATATTTAAACAACAAAAAGTTTAATCTAAACTTTTGATTATAGGTAGAGGTAAATTTAAAATGATATGGCATTTTAAAGAAATTATTTGAATCAGAGTATAACTATAATATGTATTATGCAATCATAATAAAATCTCTGAATTATAACAACCATAGTACAAATGAAGTAAATGTAAAAAAGTTAAACATTAGATTCTTGTCTAACAAGCAAAGGGGGTTTAGAGTCAGCTGACTTTTTCGGTGATCGATGATGTCGTGGAGGTGCTACCGGAAGATCAGTAGGTTTTGGTCGAGGAGGAATTTTAGGACCAGATTTCTTCTTTTCTCTTGATTTTGAACTTCTAGGAGGAACTATTGTGTCATCATCTTCCTCAGCCATTGGTGCTGGTGCTTTAATTCCCATAGACCCCAGTATATTTGAGGCTGGACCAGCCAGTCCTTGTTGGGACTCTAGAGATTGTAACATGTTTTTGACAACAGTCATATCAATGTCAACAGGTTTGAAGCCATCATCTTCCTCCTCAATACTCTTCTTGCTTTTTTTACCATTACCATTTACCTGTAAAAAAAAAATTAATATGCTACAATAGGAAAACTTGCATGAGACATATACCCCTTATCTTATACAAGCAAAACAAATAAATCAGGAATAAACATCTAACAGTGTTTTATAAGGTACATATATTTCAATGCTATGGAAAATATCTAGATATTATTGTAAAAAGAGAGAACAGCTGTCCCTAACATTTTATCAAAGTAACTTTGAGAAAGTTTTATGCACAAATATATATGTCTTTTGTAATCAGACAAGCTAGTACCCTTGCAAAATTTGTTTTTCAAAAAAGTAAATAGGCATGGATTTTCCCCTCATTTGGCTTCTTGTAAAAATCCTCTTTCAAGCAAACCTTTCCAAGGTCTTAAAAAAAACTAATGTCTACAAAATAGTTGAAAAAAGTTTGACTTATCAAATCAATATATTTTACAAAAAGACCGGCGATATAGAGTACCACTCTTAGAGCACTGGCAGTTACTGAAAGATAGTTCAAAGCCAATAACAACCAATAAACAAATTATGTTTCACAGACTTTGTTTGTACTGCTATAACTATTACATAAATAAACCATTACAAAATGTCTGTCATTGAATTTACAATGTAGTTTTAGTATTCTATATAGTAGTTACAGCAAATACAGTGTCCCATGTGATACATTATAGATGCAGGCCCAGAGCCAGGAATTTCAAAGGGGGAGTATTTTGCACTCAAAAACTCGATTTTAAGTCACAATTCAAACAGAATGTTGACTTTAACAGTGCTTATTTGTTTTTGCCCAAAGCCCCCCTAACCCCCTGGCCTTGGGGTATGAGATGGGTATAATTTTATGTGTTTATTCTTTTCCTCCTATTTGCAAGAAAAATATAACAATCAGTACATATCCTTTCTCAAAAGAGTTAATAATTTTCCCTACAATATTTTACCTTTGGTTTTGACGCTGTGGTTTCATCTCCACCTACTCTCTCAAAACTTTTACCAACATCTGTTGTGGCTAGTTCCCTGTCCATCATGTTCATATAATCCTTAACTGTAGGTTGTACTGGTCCCTTTCCTTTCTTCCCCGACTTAGAAACAGGTGGCCGGTCATCAACATCTTCATCAGATTCCTCCCATCCATACTCACTCATGTCAGAACTTGAGGCATCATCATTGTCATTAAACTCTGGTAAGATAATTTAATACGATAGATTAATATTCATGTAGCTTTCTCTTCTTTCAAGTCTTCTGAGTTAAATAGCTTAAATAAGTTTAAGGTACCTGGCCTGTTTTACAAAAAAATACTTCAGAAAAGCATGTTTTTAGGCAGTAATTTATCTTGAAATATTTTCATCTTCATATCTTATATATTCTGTTAATGTACCAAGTTTCATCAAATTAAGCAATCATGTAAGAGGAATTGCAACTGCAATGTGCATTCTAAAATTAATTAATTTTACATATTAAATAAACATAACTATTTTATTTTTTTATTTAAAAGTCTTTTTGTCTTGCATTCAAAGTTGTCAACATTCAATATTAACTTAGGCCTATCAGTATTTTAATTTATAAACCTACCAAACATTTTCTGCATCTGTGTAATAAACCCTGTACCATCAAACTGTATATCATCATCCTCTCTGGAAATATTAAAACAATTATTATTAAAAACATGTTTATATATGGAAGCGTTTAAAATTCATTTCATTAAAATGATAATAAGACAACATAAATAACAACTAGATACCATTGAGATGGGAGCCATCTCTGTGGGCCCCGCTGTCAATAACAAGGGGTAAATAAGTTGTATTGATAATCTGATATGAAGCATTATTTGAAGTTATTACATAGTCTCATGTGTGATTTCATTCTAAGATTTTAAGTTAAAACTGATAAATATTCTCAACTTACTTTCATAGTATAATAGTGATATGACTGCATGATGTGAACTCATTGTTGACTACTCTAATGTGACTTCTGGATATATGGATTGATGTTTGAACAATATGTTTAAAGGTGCTGTCCAATTGATATTTGTCACATATTTTTAGAATTATGCCTTCAATATATTATGACCCACCAAGTATAAAGTATGAAATATTAACGGTTCTCGAGGGTAGAGCGGACACAATTTGTTAAGAACAACGAACGGATGGACAGACCGATGGACTGACCTTGACCTAGGATGCATACTTTATGACACATTCTCTGGTGTTGGTTAATATATATGTTAAGTTGAAAATGTTTGTCAGGTATAAAGTATGAAATAATAACAGCTGTCCTCTCAAAATATAGTGTGGATCAAATTTGTTAGTGATGGACAGACCAACAGACAGACAGACCTTTGACCTAGGAAGTTGTACATACATCATGACACACCCTCTGGTGTTGGTTAAAATGGATGTCAAGTATCATATTTGAAATCATAACGGTTCTCAAGATATAGAGCGGACACGATCTTTACCACAGGACACGGGGTTGTCAACTGAAACCAAAATTGTTTTTTTTTTTTTTTTTTTTTTTTTTTTTAATTTATCATATTTTATTGAAATCTGTACATTTGTTAGTTTTAAAACATCAATTACATGAATTACCGGTACCTTATCCCGGCCTCGTTAACATTAGTAAATAACATATATATACAACTGTTAGTTTTTGTTAGTATTATACATACAATTTTCCATATTTGAAAATATTATATACCATATCAGTAATATCAAAAAATGAAGTTTACCATTAAGATAATCAAACATAATTATCTAATATAACAAATGCACAGGTTATGAAAAAATATATAATGTGAGTAGTAGAAGTAATAAAAATTAAATATATATAAGCTATATATTTTTAGGTATGTCTTTAGATTATTTTGAATTCAAAATTATGAAAAACAAAAAAGAAAAGAAAAGAAAAAAGAATTAAAAAAAATAAATAAATAAGTAAATAGATAATTGAAAGATAAATATTCAATTTCAAGGAAATTAGAAGTTTTTTGTTTGTTTGTTGGTTATTTATTTGCAGAGATGAATAATGTAGTTCTTTCTCATGTAAGAAACAATATATCATATGGCAATTCTATTTCTACTAATTTATGTACACATATACAATGTAAAACAAAATATCTGATCATTCATCAAAAAGAATGGCAAAAGCATTCCAACTTTTGTCAAAAATGTCTACTCTTTTATTTTTAACAGCAATTAATTTTTCAGTGTTGTATAAAGATTTTATTTTACTTTGCACTGCCTGCATTGATAGAGATTTCTTAAAATATTTGCAGTTGAAAATATATTGTTTTATCTGCATATAAATCAAATTTGCAGCATTCCCCCTAAATGATTTTGTAATATCCCCAAATAGAAAATATTTTAAGGTAAATGAAACACTTATACCATTTGACAATAACCATGAGTCAATTTCATCAATGAATGTTTGAACAATCTCACAATTCCAAAATAAATGTACAATAATTACTACTTCTTCTTGGCAAAAAGTACAATTTGGGTTGTCAGTGACCTTAATTTTATTCAAAAATTTATTTGTACCTAAAATATGTTGATTTATTCTATATTGTAACCACTGCAGTTTGGTATTTTTTGTGACTTTAAAAGGTAATTTGAAAATTAATTTCCAATCCTCTTCATCTACCTTCACAATTTGATCCCATTTTTTCTGGCCTGTTGAAACTATATTATTTTTAATTAACAGTGAATACATGTCTTTAGTTCCCCTTGAGCTTTTAAAAAAAATCTTGGCAAACGAAGGAATAAAAGGTGTGACTAGTTTATAATTATCAAAAACATATTCTTTCTTGCATTCTTTACAGCAGAAACAAGTGAAACTGCGAGCTACTGCTCACTGATGATACCCCCGCCGCAAGTGGATAATATTAATAGTGTAAAAATATGCAAGTGTTCGGTAAACAGGAAGTTGTCGAGTGATGAATCTGAAAACGCATCACACGGTATAGCTGACTTATAAAAATCCTGAAACCAAATTTCAGAAATCCTTGTATTGTAGTTCCTGAGAAAAATGTGACGAAAATTTTTAACTTGGTTATCATGTGTAGAATCATACAAGTGTTCGGTAAACAGGAAGTAGTCGAGTGATGAATCTGAAAACGCATCACACGGTATAGCTGACTTATATAAATCCCGAAACCAAATTTCAGAAATCCTTGTATTGTAGTTCCTGAGAAAAATGTGACGAAAATTTTCAACTTGGCTATCATGTGTAAAATCATACAAGTGTTCGGTAAACAGGAAGTTGTCGAGTGATGAATCTGAAAACGCATCACACGGTATAGCTGACTTATATAAATCCTGAAACCAAATTTCAGAAATCCTTGTATTGTAGTTCCTGAGAAAAATGTGACGAAAATTTTCAACTTGGCTATCATGTGTAAAATCAGACAAGTGTTCGGTAAACAGGAAGTTGTCAAGTGATGAATCTGAAAACGCATCACACGGTGTGGCTGACATATATAAATGTTGATACCAAATTACAGAAAGGGTGGATGTGTAGTTCCTGAGAAAAATGTGACGAAAGTTTCATGGGACGGACTGACTGACGGACTGACTGACGGATTGACTGACGGACTGACTGACGGACTGACTGACGGACGGACGGACTGACAGACAGAGGTAAAACAGTATACCCCCCCTTTTTTAAAGCGGGGTATAAGGACTGACAGACAGAGGTAAAACAGTATACCCCCCCTTTTTTAAAGCGGGGGTATAATTTAAAGCGGGGGTATAATTAAAGCGGGGGTATAATTATGCTGTTATATTTCATAACATTTCTATCAATTTTAAATGTTTCTTCCAACTGTTCTAAACTGAAAAAAATTCCAGCATCTGATACAATGTCATTAATGAAAAATATACCTTTATTAAACCAGTTTTTATAAAATGCAGGTTTATTTTCTATTTTTATATAATTATTCATCCACAGTGGGCTTGACAAAAAATATTCCCACATATTCTTTTCTTCTTTATCAACAATACTGTCCCATGAATGGAATACATCCTGCCAAAATTTATTTTTCATCTTTACTTTAATTTTTGACAGATAACCATTTCCAAACTTAAATAATTTTTCTTGATTTATTATGGAAAATAAAACATTTTTCCATTTATTGATAGATTGAAAAAGTTTTCTAACCCATGTGGATTTGAGTGCTATGATGAAGGAATTAAGATTGATCATTTTCAATCCACCTTCACTGTAATCCTTTTGTAACAGATCTTTCTTGACTCTATGAACAGGTGAATTCCAAATAAATGTAAAAATAAGCTCATTTAACCAAAGTTTTTTTGACCTTGACCTTTGACCTAGGAAGTTGTACAAACATCATGACACACCCTCTGTTGGGTTAATAAACATGTAAAGTATTAAGTATAAAATCATAACGGTTATCTAGATATGGAGCGGACACGATCTTCACCACAGGACACGGGGTTGTCAACTGAAACCAAATTTTTTAACCTTGACCTTTGACCTAGGAAGTTGTACATACATCATGACACACCCTCTGGTGTTGGTTAAAATGGATGTCAAGTATAAACTTTGAAATCATAACGGTTCTCAAGATATAGTGCGGACACGATCTTCACCACAGGACACAGGGTTGTCAACTGAAACCAAAGTTTTTTTACCTTGACCTTTGACCTAGGAAGTTGTAAATACATCATGACACACCCTCTGGTGGTGGTTAATAAACATGTAAAGTATAAAGTATGAAATCATAATGGTTCTCTAGATATGGAGCAGACACAAAGTTAAAGTGTTATGGACGAATGGACAGACTGATCACTATAGGGCGTCCCGCCTAAAGGCCGGGCCCAAATAAATTGTACAAAGAAATTTATTCCATCTATTAGAATAGTTATCAGAGGAACCAGGGTTATAATTTAATACGCCAGACGCGCATTTCATCTACATAAGACTGATCACTCATAAGACCCTTATTATTTTTTAAATTAGTACATCTAATATATTTCATCAATGAACTAACATAAAAAAAAAAGGTCAAAAATGTTTGATAAATTGTTTAACATACATACCGCAATGGTGGATTTAACCATTGATTAGTCTAAACTATAATTATAGATGAGAATAGGTTCAATATTTACCCTGGGAATTCTGCTCCGTCTACACCAGATACTTTGTTGACAAAAGACTTCATTCCATCACCCATTTTATTCAAATCTGAAATATCTCCTGTTTTAGCCATGTTTGTTGGATCTAGACCAGATGATTTGAACATTAACTTATCAAGCTCTTCTGGACTTATCTGTAACCAGTTATCATCTGAAAAATGAAGCAAAATAATATAAATGCTAAAAAGACTTAAACAACTATGTTTACATCTAGTAATGTATAAAGATATAAGTAGATGAGGTATAAGTGCCAATGAGACAACTTTCCATTCAAGTAAAAATTTATAAAAGTAAACCATTAAAGGTCAAGGTAGGGCCTGCAACACAGAGACTTGGCTGACACCAAACAGCAAGCTATAAAGGTCCATAAAGGTCTACGGAGCCTTGGCTCAGACTGAACAGCAAGCTATATGGGTCCATGTTTGCAGCTATAAGAAATCTCATTTTGATAGATATTTTGTAGGGTGTACACAATGCCGTTATATTCCCAAGCTTCAAACAATTCTAGTGTGGTTTAAGACAAGTGGTCAATACAGGACATACCTACTTTATAGCACAAAATTTTGTAAGGAAGATTCAACGTGAAAGTTTCTACAATTTCATCTGTGACCATTTTCACACCAAAAAAATCTTAAGATTAAAATTGATTGTTAGTTCTACTGAATTGTTCATGACTTATGAGTGTTTGCCTAGGTAGTTTTGTTTTGTGTAAAGAGCTATATGTGAAAATTTACAATCCAATGAAGTATGAAAGGACATGAGCACTGTTCAAAACAAGCATAACACTGTAAATTAATGAGCACCCCTTTTATTGCAAATCTTTGGCCACTGGAAAAAGTTTGAAACCAAATTAATGCAATACATTAATTCTTTGAAGTAAACCACTTATAACATTATGAATGCAAGTTTTTATTATTGCACATCTGATATAGTCACAATTTTTGCATTAATAAAAACATCTCAATATTTTCTGAATTTAAAGTACCAATCTCATACCCTATAGGCCGACATGTAAAATGGATAGTCAAATAACACTACAAGATACCTTTGAAAACTAAGATCAAGTTATGTTTAAATAAAAAATTAAAAACTAAAACACCAGTTTTATTTGCGATAAAAAAAAACATGAATTGAATGAATAATCATAAATGTGAGTCAGCACACATTTCAATTGTCATATTTCTAATAATATAATTGGTGATTTAAGAATCCCAATATAACATTTGATAGATTAATGATGTCATTGTGTGTATATAGTTTATCAATAGTATTATCTGGGTATTTGTCACTGGTTTAAAAAAACACATGAACAGCAGACAATTTGCACATATTTTTTTTATGGTTTATTAATTACAAATACATGTATATTCCGACTGTTGTTGTACATATGAAGTAATTATTTTTATTATCTTTCAACTTTCTTAAAGTTTCTTCAACTAATGATTGAAAACTTATAAAACGTCTAGTAAGAGAAAATCCCATTTTATCTCATGACATAATTTTAAAATATTGATTTGAAAATGAACCTTATAGAAATGATAACCTTGCCATATTAAACTGTCTAAACACACTTCAACTATTTAAAGTACTAACATGTGCATCAACATTGGTAGTTTATTTTTTTACTTATTAGGTTTATTTGTAAGAAATTAGTGAAAATAAACATCCTGAGAAAAGAACTTGCTGTAAAAAATATGACTGTTGGCTACTTCTTTGCTTGGAAAGAAAATAGACATTCAGAAATAGATGAATAGAGCAGTGGCAGATCCAGGGGGAGGGTTCTGGGGGTTGGAACTCTCCTTTGTTTGGAGCAGATCAATGCATTTTAATGGGTACTTATAGTTGGAACCCCTCTTTATCCTGGGTTGGCCCCTCCTCCCTTTTTTTTTAAATAGCTTGATCCGATCCTGTAGCATGTGTAGAGTACTCTAATACCCCTCTCTCTTTAATTTAACTATAAATTCTTGCATTAGGTAAAACTAAACCTGCATACTAAGATTAATCCGATCATTAAAAAGAAAACAGTTTTGCCTATAATCATTTATATGCAAATTTCTTATCTTAAGTTAACAAAAAGTACACATCTATTTTATGATGTTCACAAAGTAAATATTGACATTAAATTTGTTATTAACTCCCATGCAACGTTTAAACAAAAAAAGAAAAATGTATGGATCTTTTCATCAAACGAAAAAGCATATACTAACAACACACCTTCTGCTGTTGAATAATATCAATGGTATGTCACTAAGTACAATATAACAATTTAATTTTAATGTTATAACAGAAAATTTGTATATCATGAATTAGTAATTTTTAATTCATTACTACTCTTCAGTTTTCTATAGTTTTTATACTGTTTAATCGCCACCTACTTAATAATATATAAACATTATTTACAAACCTCTTTAAAGAACTATACAAAATCATCTACTTACATCAGAATAATATGACTATAAATATTTTTTGTAAGAATCAATGAAATTAACGTACCGTGAATTGTACATATATATCGAGAGCCAACAGATGCAAAACATGAAGAGAAAATATCGTCAAATTTCCATTAAATATGAATCAACTGCGGTTACCTTGTATTTAGTTATTACCTTTCATCAGAAAACTGCAAACAAAACTCCATTACAAAAACCTGCTGGAAACTTAACCTAGTTTTTAATAATAACATTTTCCTTTGAACATGTAATTCTATAAAATGAAGTTTGTCCTTAAAACGTAATAATCAGTAACAGCCTAAGGATATGTATCGATTTTATACCTTGAATTAATAACAGACTAATAAAGTTTCTGTTCACTTCATTTCATCTTCTTTGTAAATTAACTCTTCACTTTCATTGTTCTATATTTGGAACATTAGCAATTGTGGGTCATATGAAATTTGATTGTTATGCTATTTGTATAGATTATCTGTTTCTATTAATATGTCATTTTCATTTTAATATCAAGACATTTTCCTTAATTTTGTGTCCTAACATTCCTTTTCTTGAGATATTTTTAATGACACTGTATTCAATCTAAAAACATTATATTACGTAACCAATTATTACTTGAACTGCCCATTAATTATGTCCAAAATAAATAACATAAAGAAATGTTAAATAGAACCAAAGTATATAATTATATATGGGAAGATCTGATTCTCTTGACCACAACAATTAATCTAGGTAATTTGATCTCTTGAATGATTACACGGTATAGACAGAAGACCTAGAATTCTTTTCAAAACTTAGGATATAGATTGGATACTATCCTCCTAAATATATCAAAACCTATGATTACTTTCTCCTAGATTATATCATTATCACATAGTTTTGATTAAAAGAAGATGCGGGTTTTATATCAATAAGACAGCAACCCATCTACAGTAAAGGTCAAAATAATATCATTAGTCAAAACATTTGTGAAATAATCACAAGAGGTAATCAAAGATCTATCAATTTAAAAAATTCAACAAAACTGGTAGATACATATCTTATCTGTCCAAGGGCAATAACTCAAAATTTAATATTTGTTTTGTGTTCTTTTTAAGCTGGGGTCACACATTCACGAATTTTACTGCCGTCCTTGACAGGACCATTCCCGATTAAAATTTGTCAAAAGTCTGATCAAGATCCTGTGAATCGTGGATGGAAATTCGATTTGTATCTTTCGCCAGGTAAATTTCGACCGAGTCTGTCACGACTGCGTCCCGATTCTACCGAATGTAATCCGACAGAGATCAGATAGTGACAAGACAGTGAACCGACGCTGACGGAAGTTATCCGTTCGAAAACTGTCGGCATAATCGAGATGATCGGGTACTGTCGGAACGTAATCCTATCACGGTCCGCTCTATCGCATTGCAAACGGCTTTGTCTGGTCTCAGTCGTATTGTATTCTGTTATTATCGGGACTTCTCCAGATCATTCCCGTTCCACAGGACACCGTCCCGAAAACACAGAACATTGTTAGGAATTCGATCCGATACAGCAGAATCTGTCACGACATAGGCACGATTGTAATCCGACTAGACAAAATCGGCTGAGTTTCCCCGAATGTTACGGGACGCACCTAACTGTCGGGGTGCTTTGCCGAACTATTCGGACCCTTCCCGACCAGTAGGAATCTGTTACGAACTAAAACGACTGCGTTCAGACAATAATAGGACATTCCAGATAATTGAGGATACTAATCCGACTTTTTCACTTTTCGTGTCGTATCGCTGTCTGATCTCAAACGGGAGCAATAATCGGCAATGTGTGAACCCCGCATTAAGCTTTTTAGTAAATATCTTACAAGGAACTATGCATGAGATTGTTAACAAGGCTATTTTCCAGATAATGTCTATTTCCAAGAGTCATAACTCCTTAAAAAAAAATGGTTCATACTCTTGTTTGGGTAATCCTTTGATATTTTCATCAAAAATAGACAAGAAATGGAAGTGTGAGACTGCTTATAATGCAATGTTCAATATTTATTACATTTTAAAAGAACACAACTCCTATTAAAAGTTCATGGAATTGGCAAACAAGAAGTGTATACCTGACAGTGTGTACACATACAACTCATAACCTTCATGCTACTGACCAAATTTGAAGTCATTCTGTTCAGAAATACCAGAAAAATGTGTAACATAATTGATTGTTGGACGTTAAACTAAAATATACAAACCATCAGGAGGTTTGAGATCTGTCTCAGCATCTCTCAGTTGTTCTATATCTACTGTTATCCTATCTAAGATATCTAATACTTCTTCTCCTTGACAGCTGGTATCATCACTTCTGTTGGTATAAAAACAGGAAATTGATGAACTAATATAACAAGAGGTTGTGAGTTTAAGCCTAACTCATGTCAAGATGCTTTGACTCTTATCTATGACTCTTATCTTAACTGAATAGGATTTCAAGTTTTTCTATATTTATAAATGGCATTCTAGTCATCATAAATATTTTCAATAACATTACCTGTTTTTACTAATCCTGAAAACTACAGCTGTATTTTTTTTCTGAAATGATATAAGGCATAGACTAGCAGAATTTTGCTGGAAAAATAATAACTATTCAAAATTATTTAAAAAAAACAATTATCCTATAAGTGCAAAATACAAAAATAATTACCTATTTGTCAACTCTATTTGTTCCAAGAAGAATTGTCTGGCCTTTTCTAACAACTGTTTATATAATATAGATCCCTCTAACTCATTCTAAAAAGTACAATTCATAACATCATAAGGTGATTGACAATATATTTCGGTTTAAATAATGACCGATCTGAAATTACTATAACAATACTGTGTTACTTACTTGTTGTACAAAGTCCAATATATCATTATCAAATGAAAGGTTATTTTAACAATCAGCATCCACTTAATTTTTTCTGAAAATTACATAATAATGTCATTGCAGAACTAAAATGTACATGTTCAAATTAGAAGATGATCGTTTAATAACATTGTTTAAATCTCTGAAATTGAACCTCGAGAATACCACATAATCATGTTACAAAAACATCCGTTCTGATAAAATACAATTAGTTTTTGCCATCAGTGCATGCAACAGGAGGATGTTTATGGGCAATTGTAATTATTTCTTTCCAGTTTTAATTTAACTCTCTCTATCTCTACATTCTTCAGATACAGTGATTTCCATTTCTTATCAATCAAAGTTATCATGCCCAACATTTTAAAAACAAAAACAAAAACTTTTTATTCTTCAAACACTATACTTTTCAATCACATTTACCATGGTTATGATGACAATTAACAGAGATAAACAAAGGATTTAGATGATCTAGCAATCAAAAATACCTCCATTTTTGCTTTTTAAAATATCGGAAGACTTCAAAAGGATTTGTTTAATTGGTACATCCAGAAACAATTTTATTTGTTGAGGTAACTAATGGGACATAACTCTTTGTTAAATTCAAACCAGATGCTCCGCAGGGTGTAGCTTTATACAACCGCAGAGGTTTAACCCTGAACGGTTGGGGCAAGTATGGACACAACATTCAAGCTGGATTCAGCTGTAAATTTGGATTGTGATTAAATAGTTAACACAGCATAGGTTTTTGACACAGAATGAATGTGGTCTAATGAACTTAAAATACGTGTTTTGCCTTTGAGCAATTCACTATGCATTTGAATATTAATCCTCTCAAAAAAATGTTTGAAGAAATTTTTTATCTTTTTATTTATGAAATTTCAATTGAGAAAAATTGACCCCCCCCCCCTCAATTTCTTTTCACATCCCCCTTTCCTTTATTCCAAAACCGATCTCAATTCAAATTTCCAATGGAGTTTGCAACACTAATTACTCATCTAAATACATCATAAAATATTAAGATGTAAAAAAAGTGCTTGTTATCACTGAAGGTAAAGATTGTTTTAATTTATCAGTTGGCAGTAAAAGTTAATATTTATATGTATATTGTTTAAAACAATGATTTAAGTTGATTCAACTACTATTCTGGACAAAGAAAGATAACTCCAATTGATTTCTTGCTATTGCACAATATTGTGCAATTATATATTTCTTGCTATTGCGCAATACTGTGCAATGGAAAATACTTGCTATTGCACAATACTGTGCAATTGAAGATTTCTTGATATTGCGCAATACCATGAATAATGTGCAATTGAAAATTTCTTGCTATTGTACAATACTGTGCAATTGAAGATTTCTTGTTATTGCTGAGTACTGTGCAATTGAAAATTTCTTGCTATTGCACAATACTTAATATAATAATTTTGGATCCTGATTTGGACTAACTTGAAAACTGGGCCCATAATCAAAAATCAAAGTGCATGTTTGAATTCAGCATATCAAAGAACCCCAAGAATTCCATTTTTGTAAAAATCAAACTAAGTTTAATTTTGGACCCTTTGGACTTTAATGTAGACCAATTTGAAAACAGGACCAAAAATTAAGAATCTACATACACAGTTAGATTTGGCATATCAAAGAACCTTATTTTTTCAATTTGATGAAATCAAACAAAGTTTATGAGTTTAATTTTGGACCCCGATTTGGACCAACTTGAAAACTGGGCCAATAATCAAAAATCTAAGTTCATTTTTAGATTCAACATATCAAAGAACCCCAAGGATTCAATTTTTGTCAAAATAAAATTAAGTTTAATTTTGGACCCTTTGGACCTTAATGTAGACCAATTTGAAAACGGGACCAAAAATTAAGAATCTACATACACAGTTAGATTCGGCATATCAAAGAACCCCAATTGTTCAATTTTCAATGACATCAAACAAAGTTTAATTGTGGACCCTTTGGGCCCCTTATTTCTAAACTGTTGGGACCAAAACTCCCAAAATCAATTCTAACCTTTCTTTTATGGTCATAAACCTTGTGTTAAAATTTCATAGATTTCTATTTACTAATACTAAAGTTATGGTGCGAAAACCAAGAAAAATGCTTATTTGGGCCCCTTTTTGGCCCCTCATTCCTAAACTGTTGGGACCTCAACTCTCAAAATCAATACCAACCTTCTTTTTGTGGTCATAGTCCTTGTGTTTAAATTTAATTGATTTATATTTACTTAAACTAAAGTTATTGTACAAAAACCAAAAATAATGCTTATTTGGGCCCATTTTTGGCCCCTTATTCCTAAACTATTGGAATCAAAACTCCCAAAATCAATCCCAACCTTCCTTTTGTGGTCATTAACCTTGTGTCCAAATTTCATAGATTTCTATTTACTTAAACTAAAGTTATTGTGCGAAAACCAAGAAAATGCTTATTTGGGCCCTTAATTCCTAAAATGTTGGGGTCAAAACTCCCAAAATTAATCCAAAACTTTCATTAGTGGTCATAAACCTTGTGTTAAAATTTCATAGATTTCTATTCACTTTTACTAAAGTTAGAGTGCGAAAACTAAAAGTATTCTGACGACGATGACGACGACAACAACGACGCCAACATGACAGCAATATACGATGAAAATTTTTTCAAATTTTGCGGTTGTATAAAAATCAGAAGAAAAAAAATCTACTGGTACTCAATATTTCAAAACAGTACTTTAGTTTTCACCAGTAGACTAAAAGTATGACTGATGAAAGAACTGATGTACTTATCCCTTATCCCGTTTGTGGTTAAAAAATATCTAAGTCTTGTAAGGAAGACAATGTGCCATCTCAAACAATATCAAAGTGGAAAGGGATTAATATAAGTTGCAAAACTTGTTTCCCAATCCACTATAGATAAATAAATATGTTTAAACTAAACAATATCTGTCAGCAGAAATGTGAACTTCATGCTGATGTGGCAAGACCCAATATAAAATTATCTTGTCTTATGCTCAGATGACACCGAAATTCAAAGATACTACAAATCAAGGCCATTCTACATTTTAAACTCTTAAACTACTAAAATCTACCAAAACAATCTCACAAGATGTCATCATTACTATGATACAACCTTGATTTAAATTGATTTTTACATTTTTCTAGTTAACTAAGTGAAAAGTAAACAGATATGTTTCAGAAAACAGGAAGCATGTGTCTGGCAGATCAAAAAGACACATTAGATATTAAAAGTTATTAGTCAAGCTGCTGATGAACAGATAGAAATTCATTCTGTTCAGTAGTATACTGGGAGAAATATGTGACAAAAATGTCAAGTTAATATAAAAAAGAAGATGTGGTATGATTGCCAATGAGACAACTATCCACAAAAGACCAAAATGACACAAACATTAACAACTATAGGTAACTGTACCGCCTTTAACAATGAGCAAATCCCATACTGCATAGTCAGCTATAAAAGGCCCTGATAAAACAATGTAAAACAATTCAAACGAGAAAACTAACGGCCTTATTTATGTAAAAAAATGAACGAAAAACAAATATGTAACACATATACAAACAACAAACACTGAATTACAGGCTCCTGATGCAACATATTGAACAATTTAAAAGACTAAGTTTTTCTTAAAATCAAATATTTTTTCCGATGTTGTGTCAATTTTTTCTTCAAATATCACAACAATATCTACAGAACGGGTATCTCTTCATGACCCCTGAATAAACATATTTTACCCGTCTTTGTAAAATCTAATTTAGCACTGTCAGATAATGATAGATTTATTAACTATAACTACCAACATTATTGGTCAATAATAGCTTGATGAGAAAAAAGTTACCAATTTATTACATATTTAGTATTGATTAAATAGACAATCAACTGATGAAATGTCAATTTCAAGGTTAAAATTAATTACTTTATTCATTTGATTAAGTGTTTAATTTTCTGTATTATTTTTGTCTAAAACTTTGAAGGTTGTAATCAATAAACCAATAACATTGTTATCAGTCAAATTAAGTAACAGGATAACTATGCTACAGGTACATTTCTCACCTGTGCCAAATAGATTGATTGAACTTTTGGTGTTTAATGCCACTTCAAACACCTTTGGGTATTTTATGACACTCAGTTTTTATTGGTGGACGCTGCAGAAGGGGCTGTTTTTTCTTCAAAAAGTGTGTGTAATATTTGCCAGGAATTAGTGCCATTTCAGCATTTTCTTGAGCTTACTTTTTTTTTCAATGATTTTTGTGCTTACTATTTGTCATTGTAAAACCAGAATTTCTGACTTATTACCCATTTTCGACTTGTTAAAATGTGGTTTAGAAGAGCATTTCTATTTAAATGTCTCTGTAACCTACCACCCTATAAAACCACAATGTGTCCTTAGTACATGGATGCCCCACCCCCATTATCATTTTCTATGTTCAGTGGACCATGAAATTGGGATAAAAAATATAATTTGGCATATTAATTAGAAAGATCATAACCTAAGGAACATTAGTACAAAGTTTCAAGTTGATTGGACTTCAACTAAATCAAAAACTACCTTGACCAAAAACTTTAACCTGAAACTTGCACTATCATTTTCTATGTTCAGTGGACCATGAAATTGGGGTCAAAAGTCTAATTTGGCAATTAGATTAGAAAGATCATATCATAGGGAACATGTGTACTAAGTTTGAAGTTGATTGGACTTCAACTTCATCAAAAACTACCTTGACCAAAAACATTAACCTGAACAAATGGAAGGACGAACAGAAGGATGGAGGGACAAACAGACGCACAGACCAGAAAGCATAATGCCCATCTTCGATTGTATGTGGGGCATAAAAAACAGATATCAGAAAATTGACAGTAAACTTTTTAGCACTGTTATCACCCCTATTGTACTGTAAAAATGTAAATTGTATTTGATGATAATACTGTGAAAGTACTTAAATTCGTGGGTATCAATTTTCGTGGTTTGAGCAATATTTACATGTTCATGGGTTTTTAAATTCGTGGATTTTAGTTTTCTAAAAAAAAAATTGAAAACTTTTAAAAAGCCTTTGGAAACGAAGGTTACAAATAGTCTTGATTGAAGGAAATTGCAAAGTAAACATTGACCCGTGTAAATCGTAGTGATAAAACTAATTAATCATGAAAAAGTGATCAACAGATTAACGAACATCAAAAGTGTTGATTAGGCCATAAAAATGTCACCTTAATAAAACAGTAACATAAACAAATGCTGTAAAAGAATCTTGATTTGTCAAATAATTCTTATCAAAATGAAGCCCAGCAAAAAAAATTATTATTTCCCATATGGACCATAATTTGGTATTCGGCCTTTGGTTTCTTTTTGTATCCATTTTTATAAGTTCTAAAATTTTAACTTTTATTTTGTGGGTTGTGTTGGTGTTAGAATAGTATGAATGGAACAATTGAGTTTTTCGAGAAAAAATTAATACATTTTGATTCACCGTTTACGTGACATGAAACCAAACAGGAAACCAATCTTTATTTTCTTTATTTTGCACAATATAATTCAAAAGGCATAAATAAACACCATTACTAGTGTTACTTGCTTCATGTTAATATTTAAAATCTATTTTCAATGTTATATTAAATTTTTTTTTAAACCTGACAGGAAACCATAAGAAACCGAAAGCATTTTTTTAGTTTTATTTTATTGCAAAATCTGCTTAAAATAATCTGAACAGTATACTTTTTCTTAAAATCCATCTTAAATGTAACAGTATTATAAAACTCCTAAATATGTGCTTGTTTTGAAAACAATTAGTACAATTTATTCAGAATTTTCCATATGTTCTTCATTGATACAGGATACCATAATCGTTGTATCTTGATGTTTAAGCCAAGAAAATGTATTTATATTTTGTTTTGATATTCCAGTTATATACAATTTATTCCAAATCATTGCCAATGTAACATTCTTTAAATCCAGTAAAGAAAAAAACTTTTAACTTGGAATTAAAATCTTTAAAATAGGCACAATGTGATACTTGTGACCTGTACACCATCTACATGGTTTCCACATTTTAACCTACTTTAGTGGGCTAAAATCAATAAAGTACTTCCTTTCAAGTCATGCATGGTAAAAGTTTACTTCTCCTTTGACAAGTTTATTGCGTTTCTGATAAGTGTTTGCAGAACATGAATAAAAAATATTAATTAAAAACTGTGACAAAGATTCCAACTTTGTACATTCCAAGTGTAACGGTATATTAACATGTATATTTTATTAAATTATATTTATTCACCTAAAATATCCAGTAATATTTACTGCTGAAGTTAAATCAATCCAACGAGCATTGGTACAATGATAAGAGACGTAATTTCGATTGATTTTTCCAAGGACTCTTCACGTCATTATCGAGAAACGAAGTGTGTTCTAACGTCTGTCAAATATGAAATCGATTTTGTCAAGTCATTGGGCATTTATTTTCACACAGGATCGTATGTAACATTATGCACATAGGAATAATAACAGACCACCGGCGCAATCTCTTTGACAATTGTATTTTCCTCTTTTAAACAAGACGAAACAAGTCTACAGATTATGTTTGCTAACATCCCGTTGGAAACAAAAACAATGTTTAGACCTAGTATTTCGTACATCCGGCCGTAATGGCGTTATCACATGTTAGTCACATGTTTCACGTATGACCGGAAATGATTAGAACTTAAGGACAAAAACAATTTTAATTAATAACTGGACTTCTGTTTCGTGTGAAATGTAACGCATAACGATAACATAATTTTCTTACTTAATTATTACGAAGATCAAAACAAGAATGTAAATCATCTCGGATTTACCTGTTTGAACATCTCGCGAGAGTTCATATTTGCATATTGTTTTTAAGAATTCTATTACAACAAAGCAGATTACATCATCTAAAAATTGCGTTACGAAATCGGACACAAAAATCATGCCACTGTTCTTACATCTGCTACATAAATACTTATAGTTCTCGGCATTTTCTTCTCACTATTCTTATTGGTCGATGTTCTTTGATATTTGAAAGCAAAAGTTACGAATTTGCCGGTGACGATTATCTATAAATCAGTCAGCGTTATGCTCTTCCGAAGCAAAAAGTAACGCGAGAAACGACACAAAAATACGGTTGTAGAATCTTTGAAATTCGTATATTTTAAAAAATTTTCTAGGGAAGAGTAGCATACACTTGTATGTTGATAAAAATAATGGCATTTTTAGATGTAGTTGCAACTTTTCTTACAGTAATTCACATTTTATCACTTTTCTATAGTTTTAGGAAACGGAGCCCAATAGCAAATTATGGTCCATATGTACGAGAACTATAAGGATATAAAATTAACACTTTATCATACTAGCATATCAATACCGGAAATCTGACTTTCATCGATCAAAAATATTTTTTATTGGGAATTAAAAGATCAAAAGTTGTACAGTTTAGGTTATTAAAGATTACATGGGTATAATTCTGCATGCGGTTGTAGTTCTGTGACTGCTATTAAAGTATTCTCAGATTTGGCGTTATTCAAAATATTCTCTAGATGATATCAGTAGTCAAAACTACCGATTGGCATCTTTCCTAGTCCTGTAATACAAGACTCTGAAGGTTCATATCAATTACATCCAGCGTTTTTTATCGGATATTTTTTTTTACTATCAATGTTGAACCTCAGAGTCAACATTGATGATAAAAAAAATATACGATAAAAAACGTTGAATGTAAATGATATGAACCTTCAGAGTCTTATATTATAGGACTAGATCTTTCCATGTCTTGATTTTGACAATGGTTGTTTTATTTCTTTGGACACTTAAATTCGTGGATAAAGTCATCCACGAAAACCACGAAAATTGGTACCCCACGAATAAAAGTACTTTCACAGTACATAACATATATAAAGGTTGAGAGTGAACACGGATGTGGCCTCTTTCAATTGTGACAAAAATCATCTGAAAAGTGACATATTATGGCATATTTGATAGATTTTCCATATTTAAGCTTGAATTTGAGCTTCTTTTATGACTAAACCATTTAAAATCTTTCACATTAACTAATTGAATTGACTGAAGTAGACACTAAGTGTTTAAAAAGTGTCCAAAATATTTCAACCTGAAGTTTAAGGCCAAAATCAGTCCATACCGGTTCTTCTCCTTTGTATCACATCAGATATTACTTTTCTAAATAAATTGCTTTTCTGAGTACAGCTGGATACAACCACAGAGGTCCAACCCTGAACAGTTAGGGCAAAAATTGACACATTATTCCTGCTCGATACAGGTATGAATTTTGATTGTAATTTAAATATTTGATACATAATAAATTTCAGACACAGAATAACTGCAGTTACTATTAAAAGAACTTAGAATTGTTTTTATGATTTGAATTTATATTCATTTTTTTGCTTTTGTGTACTTTACTATGCTGCTGAGAAACAAAACCCAGTTCACAACACCATAAAGAAAAAGAAAAAATAACCCTCACCCTTTTTTTCTGCTTTTGAGAAATACACAATGCTGTTGCAAATTGAAAATTGACCCCTCCCCTATAATTTGTTTTTACCCCCCTTTTTTATCCTAATTCTTAACAGTTTGAACCATAACCCCCAATGCCAATCATGACCATCCCTTTGTGGTATGGAAACTTGTGGTATAATTTCAGAGAGATCTATACACAGTTCCATAATTTATTGTGTGGAAACTGAAAAAATGCTTCTTTGGGCCCCTTCTTGGCCCCTTATTCCTAAACTGTTAGGACCATAACCCCCAAAATCAATCTCAACCTTCCTTTTGTGGTTATAAACCTTGAGTTTAAATTTCATAGATTTCTAATTACTTATGCTAAAGTTATTGTCCAGAAACCAAATGTCTTTGAAGACACGGACCCCCGCCGCTGACCTGATACCAATACATGACTGCAAAATTTTTTGCAGTCATACAAACATGGAGAATATGTCCACAGTACACAGATGATGCCTGTGCTTGCATATAACTATATAAATGGACATTACAGACCAATGAACATAAGGACAGATGTACAGACAGAAAAGGGTAACACTTAATGTCCACTCTGCTGCATTGGGGGAATAAAAAATAATAGTTCTACGTTAAAATGTTTTAATTCCTGGTCAAAGCCTAAAAATTATATTTCACTATGAAGCAGTAATACTGTCACCATAGTATTAAAATGTTATTTGCTGATCATTTTATATAAATTCTCCCAACCCTACATATAATACTCATCAGTATACATTTTTAAATATCTATTTCAATTATTTGTCCAACATATCAAAATCAGAAAATAAAAGCAGTGTATTAAATAAATAATCTCCTTACCTTGAAGTAGCCATGTTTGATCAGAGATTTGAGGTATCGTTCCCATCTTACATCGTCTACTGATGAGTTGTGGCCATTGGAATTTTGATCTTGTCTCTCAGAACACTTTGAACATAAAATCTCGAAGCCATGAGCCTGCAAAAATATAATAATATATAATTTAATTTCTAGTAGGTTAGATTTGTATGTAGGATAGGCAAACTAAATGAAAAATTCTAATGTTTAGGTCAAGAGTTAATAAAACTGTCCATACTTTCCTGTATTGGAGTTAGATATGGAATATTAACTGTCTGGTGTGTGTCGTTGTGACTAAATTAGTGGAATTGTTTGTACTTTACCACATAATCCTTACAGTAAACATCTCTGATATTCCACAATAAAGTTTCTGAATACAGAACAAAAGCAAGACTAAACAAATGTCACCCAAACTATAACAAAGTTGGTCTTATGGACCAAAATATCACTGAACCAGCTGTTCCACCTTTCAAGATTTTAAAGTAACAAAATGTATTTATCTCAAATTTGGTAAAACAGACTAAAATGGGCATAAAAAGTTCACTGGTTTTCTCTTTTGAATTAGTTTCAAATTTTTCACTTTTGGGACTTTTAAAGCTTTCAATACAATATGTCTTTGCTCATGTTTCAAGGCAGTACAGTTGACCATACTTGATTAAATCTTTGTCTATTTGATTTACTAGATGTAAACTTCCTTTATCCTAAATTTTAATAATAAAATAATCTGAAACTCACCAATTTCATCCCAAGATCATGTGACAAAATATTTGGGTTGGATGTGCTAGGCATCTGAAATCCACTGCGCTTGTCAGGTTGAAATTCTTGTTGTACTAGCTGAGCATACAAACATCTTGTGAATTTTACCTGTAAAAGATATTGTTGTTACACTAATATGTCATACTGTGAAAGTACTTTTATTCGTGGGGAACCAATTTTCGTGGTTTTTGTGGATGACTTTATCATGTTTATCCATGAATTTAAGTGTCAAAAGATATGTAATAAGTGTTGTTCAAATCAAGACATCAACAGATCCCCATGTAGGATTGACTACTGATCATATCCAGAGAATACATTGTCTATCGGCAAATCTACCGAATGCACTATGAACTACAACTGGAGGCAGGATTATACCCAATTAATTATAACTTTCGATCTTTTAATTCTCATAATACAAAATATTGTTGATCAATGAAAGTCAGATTTTCGGTGATGATATGCTATGATAAAGTGTTCATATTATATCCTCATAATTCCTGTAGGGGAAACAAATTAATTATATTGTTGGCTTACTTTTGAAAAGAAAAAAAAATACAATTCAAAGTCCATTAATTTTATAGCATGTGTTTATGTAACTGTTTTCTACAATATTGACATGTTTATTACCTTTGATGGTCTTTAATCACTCCATCTTAGCTAGGTTAATCAGTGTCATCACTACGATTAACACAAGTGCAACAATTTAAATGGTTACTTTTCAATTTCCTTCAATAGAGACAATTTGCAATCTTTGTTTCTGATGACTTCAATTCTTCACTCTATTTTTTTTTTTTAGAAAATTAAAATCCATGAATTTAAGAACCAAACGTGTAACTTTTGCTCAAAAGATGAAAATTTATACCCGCAAACTAAAGTACTTTCACAGTAGCTGATTTCAAGAATTTTATTTCTCTTTTATTTCCTATGGTAACATAAAGCTGTAAAGCAGTTATTTGTGTCTCTTGCTTTGCAGCCAAATGGATAGAGCCTTGTCCTTGTTTAGAACTAGATGTTTTCAGTCATTCAAAAATTGTAATTAGTTTAGGAATTTATTGTATTAAGGGAATAGACCCAAGTAGCACCAAAATGTTCCCTTCATTTAATTTCTTTAATACTACCACCATGCTACATGTATGGGTAGGGATCCATAAATTATCTGCGTAGAGTCTAGATCTGGCCTCACGGTCATAAAACTTTTGTGCATGATTTTTATACTCAGACTTGAAAAATCAACCAATCAAATTGCTGGATTTCATGTTTCGAGCATGATTTTTGTGCTCCAAGCACTGAGCAAAGTTTTATGCCTTCAAGGCCTTATTCTTTATGACAATATATGCTTTGGGTATACTTAACATGACCAGCTTGATTGACACTGAATACCTGATAACAGATTAACATCTAGGTAAAAGTGACTGTTTTGAAAGTATTGATCAAACTAGAAATAAATATAAATTTATCAACAGGTCCAAATGATCTTCACATGAATGAAATAAATGAAACCCTACTGTTATTAAGGTGCCTACATTGTACTATATTAAATAAATGATATCAGATTGAATTTTACTAAGACAATTAAGAATTGAATGCTTCTTTTTGTTACTTCATTGGGGTGTAAAAGTGCTGACCGAAGTACATTTTGTATGAAGCGGGGAAGCACTTCATGCTTAAAATATGCGCACGGTCAACGTTTTTACAACCCTATAAAGTTACAAAAAGAAGCATTCAAAACTTATAATTACATTTTTTAGCAAGGATCATGAAAACAGGATTTTTATCAATTTTTTTTTTAATTTACCTGTGCACTTTATTTTGGGACAGAGTGTCATCATGAATGATAAATTTTATTGTGTAATGATGTTGATTAAGGAATAATGCAAGATTGTAGTGTAGCCAATCAGAATAACATATTATAATGAAACATACATCTAATGTAATAATTGGATAATTGCAATAAATGTAACAATTTTGAAAACAAGGGAGATAAGTCACATGCATATAATTATCAACAATTCTATCTTCAGTTAAATTTTAAATTTTAAATATGTGAATATTTATTTAGAGATAAATTGCTTAACGATTTGGTGGAGAATAATGTAATATCTGACATTCAAGATGGGTTTAGACTAGGATTTTTCATATCCTGTGTATACTTTTTTTCAAAATCATGTCTAAATATTATAAAAAGTACAAATGAAAAGTGAGCAATTTCAGTAAAAACATTAAATTATTTAGATTAAGAGTTTATTAAGAATTCTAGAAAATGGAAAGGTTTAGACCATGGGATGTTACTCCAGTGTTGTCATTAGTTTTCTTCTGAAAAAAGGCCTTCCGTTGGCCACATACATTATTGTGACCATGTATCAAATTTAGAATGGAAATGGGGAATGTGTCAAAGAGACAACAACTCGACCATAGCACAGACAACATGGTTACATGTATGGTTACACCCCTGTGATCATGTATGTATGGTTACACCACTGTGATCATGAATGTATGGTCACACCCCTGTGATCATGTATGTATGGTTACACCCCTGTGATCATGTATGTATGGTCACACCCTTGTGATCATGTATGTATGGTTACACCCGTGATCATGTATGTATGGTCACAACACTCAAGCACTGTGGTTTTCAAACTTGTTTATGTAATGGTCAATGTGCTGTTACCATTCTGGAAAAGTTAAATTATTGTTGTCATTTTATAATTATCAATGTTGTGTTACCATTCTGGAATAGTCAATCTAAGGATACTTTTGAAAGATCAATTAAATGATAATTAACACTACATTGACCATTCTGGAATGGTAACACTACATCAACCATTCTGGAATGGTAACACTACATCGACCATTCTGGAATGGTAACACTACATTGACCATTCTGGAAAGGTAACACTACATTGACCATTCTGAAAAATCAATTGTAAAAAACTTACCCTAGATACCACTCTAGTTCCTGGTCTAAAATATCTCATTGTTCTGCATGCCTGTAAATATATACAAACATTACTTTTTTTATTTCATTTTATTTAGTTAATGGAATCACAATGTGAGAACATATATACAAAATAAGATGGGAGCATGCTACAACACTGCACTTTTTGTTATTAATAATTTGTCCTTCAAATATTGTGCAGGATATAAGAGTAACATGAATAAACTAAATGAAACTGAATTAGAGCTATACTACAAATAAATGCAGTGTGCAGTTAAAAAACAAATTTTTCAAAACCATGTCATCCATAAAATTTACATATTGTGCCATTATACAGTCAAACCTGGCATAAAGGTCACCACAGTGACAATTATTAAATGATAACCTGTCTTAGCATGGCAAGCTTTTCTTGTCCTATGCATTTAAATAGGGTAAGTTTTTTACATGTCACATCGTTGACCTATTTATACTGGCTCGACTGAATTCATATTCATATTTGTATCTATTTTGCAATGTTACAAGAATCACAAGATCAGCTGACGGAATATTCATCAACTTTGTATATTTCAATATATTTATTTACCTTCAAGTCTATGGGATCTCTGTAGTAGAATGCATTGACCCCTGCAGCTATTAACAATGGTTTTGTATCTAAAATAACAGCTAGATTGGCTGGGATGTAACAGTGAGCATAATGGACTTCTTTCTTCACTCTATCAGATAATCTACATATATACAATAGAATCATATAAATTTATAATATAACCATAATAATCCATGGGCCAAAGTTACAATCAGTGTTATAAGAAAATCAGTGTTATAAGAAGGATTTGTTGTACATGGTATTTTTAAGTGTCTTTAAATTAAGCTTTGCCACTAGCTTTGTATAAATGATTGTACAAAACATTAAGAATTTTTGAGATTGATTGATCGTTGGTTGCTTAACGTCCAGTGGCAAATATTTCATGCATATTCAGGACGTGCACAAGTTAACAATAAATACAATAGGTAGGTCTTATCATAATAGAGGCCGTTCGGGATGGTAGTCGGGGAAATTTGGACTGCCACTAGTACTGGAAAATGAGGGTATGTTGGATAGGGACAGAAATTTTGCCTTGCAACAGGTCACCTACGGACCCCTCAAAGAGTTGTTGCAAGGGTTCTTAACGTGCAAAGAGTGTGGCAGTCTCATTACACGAGGCATCGGATTTAACGTCCCCAATCTGACCATATTTCTATTTCCCAGTCACCCTTGGGGGAGCATTTTTTAGCAAAATGGCATTTAAATCATATCCTTTTTTCTTTTTCTGTACTATTTTCAAATGAAAGTGACAAAAGACATTGCATACTTAACCATGAGCACCCATTGGGTAGTAATTTAAAACCTTTAGTTATGTTTTATAAGATTGTATTTTATGACACTTTTCACCGTGTATTGTATGGCAGGCATACCACTAGGGAGTGTAATTATTTGTCCAAGATATCATGGGATAAACAGTGAAAACCTACCCATCAAACCTTTGTCTTAAGCAGTATTTACTTCAGTGCTAGCCAGTGTGGCAGTGTTATAAGTTTCTGACACATTTCATTTAGGAGTGTTGGGCATGTACAGAAATAAGGGAGAATGGTTATCTGTGTATGAAATTGTGGGATGGAAAATCACTCAGTGCTAGCCATTATTGCAGTGTTGTAGTTTCTGACACATTTCCCTTGGGAGTGTGTTTTATCTGTACAGGAAATTATGGGAATGGACCATTAAAACTTACCCATCAAACCTTTGTCTGACAGCATTATTTATCTCAGTGTTAGCAAGGGTAGCAATGTAATAGTTTCTGACACATTTCATTTGGAGGTGTGTTTTATCTGTGCAGGAATATGGGAATGGACAGTTAAAACTTACCCATCAAACCTTTGTCTGACAGCATTATTTATCTCTGTGCTAGCCAGTGTGGCAGTGTTATAGTTTCTGACACATTTCACTGCGTATTGTATTTCAGGAACACCACTAGGCAGGGTGGTTATCTGTGCAGGGGATTGTGGAAATGGAATAATGTGCAGGTTTCCTTGAAAAATATAAACCTGAAAAAATAAACAATTCATTAAATTTAGCATTTTATACATGTATGCTGGTAAAGAAAGTACATTATATATAAACATGATAAATAATTATGTATGCATACATTATGTACATATTCATGAACCTACAAATTTATGCACTGCAAATCAGTTAATTGTTACCTGGTTTTCTTTTTTTATTACTTCATTTTAAAGGGCGATCGGCTGATTAAGCTGCATTAGGTAAAACCAAGAATAATATTTAGGACACTAGAAACATTTTCTGTAACTCATCTACATTTCTATTTAATTAATAACATTAATACTTCCTTTGTCCTATTTCAAAAATATAACCAAATAAAATGTTATTGTAAAAGTTTCACCAATCCCTCTTTTTGAACAGTTCTATGTTTGTTTTAACCACCTTTTGAATTTTATCAAAAGGAAATTTGTCTATATATATATCGTAAATATAATGAAGATAGAATGCTATGTGATGAAGAAGGGGCGATTTACACAGCTCTCTGAAACAGACGAAGAAGGGGCGATTTACACAGCTCTCTGAAACAGACGAAGAAGGGGCGATTTACACAGCTCTCTGAAACAGACGAAGAAGGGGCGATTTACACAGCTCTCTGAAACAGATGAAGAAGGGGCGATTTACACAGCTCTCTGAAACAGACGAAGAAGGGGCGATTTACACAGCTCTCTGAAACAGACGAAGAAGGGGCGATTTACACAGCTCTCTGAAACAGACGAAGAAGGGGCGATTTACACAGCTCTCTGAAACAGACGAAGAAGGGGCGATTTACACAACTCTCTGAAACAGACGAAGAAGGGGCGATTTACACAGCTTTCTGAAACAGATGAAGAAGGGGCGATTTACACAGCTTTCTGAAACAGACGAAGAAGAGGCGATTTACACAGCTCTCTGAAACAGACGAAGAAGGGGCGATTTACACAGCTTTCTGAAACAGACGAAGAAGGGGTGATTTACACAGCACTCTGAAACAGACGAAGAAGGGGCGATTTACACAGCTCTCTGAAACAGACAAATGGAAGTGAGAAACAAATCACCCTGTTACAATATTTGGTAGGTGAACCAATATTTAGTTATTTTTCTCAAAATCTTCATAACAAGGAAAACCTATTGTTGTTGATCTTTTTTATCATGTTAGCTGTGTTTGAATCTCTACTACAAGCAGCAGATAATCCTATAAAATTGAGAATGGAAATGAGGAATGTGTCAAATAGACAACAACCCAACCAAAAAGCAGATAACAGCCGAAGGCCACCAAAGTGACCATGGGTCTTCAACATGTGTTCAATGCAGCAAGAAAATCTTGCACCCGAAGGCTTGTATCAGCTGGTCCCTAAACAAAAATGTATACAAAAATATTCTATAAATAATAAAATAAATACTCTATTTTCAGCAGTATCAGGTTCCAGCCATTTAGGAAGATTATCAGCAGCCTCTATCAGCATAAACTCTTCATCACTATCCTTAATTCTGAATTAGAAAACATGATACTAAGTAACATCTTGTTATTCATGTTATTAATATGACAGTCACATACTGATAAAAGATGTCACCAAATAAAAGTTCATTCAAAATATAAAGTTCAAATGGAAAACATATTCAGGAATATTATTTAATTTCCACTGAACAAATAATACACAACAGTATTTGTTCCTAATGAAATAAATGGTAAAGAATATTTTTTCCAGCAGGAACAAATATTACAGCATTGTTTATAACAAAGTTTTAAGAGGAGCTTCTGTTAGATGTAACAAAGTAGTATTTCCAATACTAAAGGGAAATCAACTGAACATGTTTATCATTTTTACTTTTAGCTACTACGTAATAGTTGTTTGAGATAGAAATATGTGATGTACATGTACTACAAAAATATAATTACTGTGAGAGAAAAATTCACATGTTTTACACTCATCTCTAGAAAAACAAGAATCTCCAAAAGAAACATCCTCATATGAATAATCAATATATATATATATATACTATAATTCACTTTTAATATATAGCAACAGAAAAACTACAAGTCTTCAAAAGTGAACATTAATTACTGATCATGAGTCATGAATATGAGGTCAAGGACACTTGACAAATGTCTGACAGAGAGAAAAACATTTTATTTATCTAGAAGAAACCTACATGATGTAGGAAATTACAAATTCAATGCAAATATATTTTAGATTAGGTTGTCAGTTTTTTTTCTAAAATAGTTTGAATATCATGAATATGTGCATAATGAATCTTTATAACTTTTGAC
Organism: Mytilus edulis; assembly: GCA_019925275.1. Lineage (NCBI taxonomy): Eukaryota > Metazoa > Mollusca > Bivalvia > Mytilida > Mytilidae > Mytilus > Mytilus edulis. The sequence goes on from CM034356.1 coordinate 65,281,329, forward strand.
TATCTTACTTTGCAACTAAGCCATCAAACTGTTTGGTTAATGTGAATAGTAGGTAAACAATAAGCCATTCATCCTCAACGTTATCACCATAACAGGCTTTTCCATACAAGTGAGGTGGTAAATTATCTAGAAAAATGAAAAGATGTTACACATGTCCTGTTTAAATATGATTATAAATTTAAACTTCATTGTCTTGTAACAAAAATTTCAAGCTTTTTAATTTTAGCAAATTCCTTTCTTTCTTTCTTCAACCATTTTGGGGATCTTTTTGTTGTCTTAGCTAGCTAAACAACAAAAGATTTATTTAATATACATATAGTCCTTGGTGTCTAGTAGCAAATATTACACATGTTAAATGCATGGTCAGGACAATATAACTCCAGAGATGCAACTAATCGTCGGACCCGTCGGACCTAAGGGGCAGAATTTATGCAGGTCCGGCAAAACTTGTAGCTGTGCAGGACCTGATGGCCGGCAATATTTAAGTCCGCTTGGGTCCGCCAAAACTGAAATCCCCGTCGGCCCCGGCAGAGTATTTTGTTTATAAAATTGCGATCATCTTTAATAAAAGTAAATGTCCTGTTCCCCCGCATTTTCTAACTCCGGGAACCAGTATTTCCGCCCAGTAATAGTCTTTCGTACCTTGTCCATCTCGCCCCGAACAATTCTCCGTATTTCCGTCATGTTTTTTGTTTTAGAAATTCGCTCTCTAGGAAGGAGGTCTATTAAGCATAGTTGATAAGTTCAGGAAATATGTCATGGCCGATAAAATTTGTAACATGATTATAATTTTCACTTCATTTATTTTATTTAAATGATATGATAGTGATGATGATCAAATTCATGATAGCAAATATTTCAATGTGACACAAATACTTTGTATTTCTTTGTATTTACTATTAATTCATTTTTAGCTGCAGCAGTCAAGGTATTGTATAAAATTATACTTGTTATCAGAATGAAACTACCAATGACTATCTTGTTTCCAAGTACTCTTGTGAAGAATAACTTTTAATCAGATCAATATTATGTAATGTATTATTCAATAAACTACAATTGTTATGAATCACAGGTTATTTTAAAATAATAATAATATATCAACAAAATCAAAATTAACGTTTGTTCAATAGCATAATTTCATTTGATTTTTGAGTGAAAATATGGGTCTGGCAGAAATTTGATGGGTCTGACAAAACTTGGTACCCTGTAGGCCCCATTGTCTGACAGAAAAAAAAAACTGTTTGCATCTCTGTAACTCAGACATGCCTGTGTCTTAATTAGTACAAAACTGAACAATAATATAATGCCTCACATCTGATCTTGAGCAAATTTTAAGGAAGGGTTACAATTTATTATTGGCGACTCAAAGTTAGGCATAAATGCAATCTAAAAGTAAACAAAGTAACCTTTTTCGATTAAATTAAACTGCTCTTTTTGCCAAATGGGGTAGACAATTGTTGAACTAACATAAGCAAGATAAGTGTCAATATTCTCAGATCCGTACATCCTGGCATTAAATTTTTCAAGGGGTGATGCAGATAGGATTCCTCTAGATTTTTCATCTATTTGAAGGTGATAACTGATTATTTATATTGCTAATTATTTTTTAACCAGAGGATATAGTATGATAAAAAGCAAAATGGAGATGTTATATAGTGTCTTTAACAATATTAAGTGGGTAAAATTACTAGATTCAACTGGTGTCAATATATATCAATTAAATTAATTTGCATTGAAGCCTATGGAAAATCTAGAGGATTCTTAGCCGCATCACCTCTCAACATTGTTTACATAACACAAATGCTAATCATTGATTGGTCAGTTACATGTTGTGATGTCACTGCAGATCTGAGAATTCAAGTAATTTTTTTTTTGCTTTATCTCTTGACATAAGGATGTGTCAACCAATGGTAAAAGCCAATATTCAGAAGTATCATCGGGTAGACAATCTTTCTTTTTTGCCATGCTAATTCAAAGATGACTAGTTTGTAATTATTAACTATGATAGCTTATTTTCAATTGTACACATTTCTAAATAGAGTTGCATCGCCAGTGGCAAATATAACAAATGTTTAACTGTTAATGCACATTCAGGACAATATAATAACTCAGACATGTCTGTGTCTAAGTACTTGACTGAAAATGCCTCACATCTTGAGTAAATTTTAAAGAAGGGTTACAATTTATTTTTGGCGATTCAAAGTCAGGCAGAAATGCAATCTAAAAGTAAACAAAGTAACCTTTTTCAGTCACAGCAGTCAAATTAAACTGCTCTTTTTGCCAAATGTGGTCGACAATTGTTGAACTAACAAAAGCAAGATAAGTGTCAATATATTCAAGTAAAATTTTTCGCTTTGTCTCTTGACATAAGGATGTGTCAACCAAGGGGAAAAGCCAATATTCAGAAGCATCGTCGGGTAGACGATCTTTCTTTTCTGCCATGCTAATTCAATGATGACTGGTTTGTAATAATTAACTACGATAGCTTGTTTTCAATTGTTCACATTTCTACAAAGAGTACCAGTCAAAATTTGCGGAAGTTCAACACAGGTCGTAACCTCAAGAAATTGGCCAATCATTTAGATTGTTACAAAGTGCTTTGGGTCCGAATCATGTGATCTATTTTTTTTTGTGAAAGATGTTGAAGCCAAAAGCATTAACTCAAGTTTTGAGTCAGGCAAATACTGGGGGTGTACAAAGCACACTGTAAGAATATTAACTAATATCAAAGTTAATGAATTTAATGATATGCAAAGTATGCTAAAAATAAATGAAAACCTTTTCGTGAAATCGTTAAGAAAAGATCAATGACAATGTGCAAGAAATTTTATAATTTGTTCATCATCCTGAATTTCAATTTTATTTCTCGTTCTTCCGTGCAGATACTCCCTTTAAGCCACTCTTATAGATTATAATTATAAAATGAGATTTACACTTGTTTGCTAGTTTGTCCACCAAAAAGTGCCACACAAACGCCTACTTTACAAATTAAAACACTATGGCATCTCTGATCAAGCAATTCATTGGATCGATTCATTCCTCTCCAATAGAACCCAAACAGTACTCCTCGAAAACACAACTTCTAACATAATTCCAGTAACATCAGGTGTTCCTCAGGGGACTGTACTAGGTCCAATACTCTTTCTCATATATATAAACGACCTACCGGACTATCTAAAACACAGCCAAATAAGACTCTTTGCAGACGACAGCATAATCTATCGGCCTATAACCTGCCAAAATGATTGCATAAAGCTTCAAGAAGACATAGAAGCAGCTATAAAATGGGAGAAAGACTGGCTCATGTCTTTCCACCCGGACAAATGTAACATCCTTAGAGTATCAACAAAGAAAAAACAAATTCATTTTTATTACAACATGCATGGTCATATCTTAGAACAAGTTCAATCTGCAAAATATTTAGGCATTACACTTTCTTCAGACCTCAAATGGAACAAACATGTTCAACAATCAGCAGCAAAAGCAAACCAATCATTAGCATTCATCAGACGTAATCTAAAAATAAATTCTAAATTAGTTAAGGAAAGAGCCTACCAAACAATAGTTAGACCAAAACTAGAATACTGCAGTACAGTTTGGGATCCATACACCTCAGAAAATATATATAAGTTGGAACAAGTACAAAGAAGAGCTGCAAGATATACTTGCAACAGATATCACAATACCAGCAGTGTATCTGAAATGATAGAACATCTAAAATGGCAATCCTTACAAGAACGCAGACTAAAAACCAGACTCCAAATGTTGCACAAAGTCATCAACAATGAAATTGCAATACCATCGCAAGATATACTCATAAAAAGCCAGTCTAAAACAAGAACTACCCATCAACAGACATACAGACAACTTCAGTGTAATAAAGACACCTTTAAATTTTCTTTTTTCAGCCAAACAATCAAAGATTGGAACAAATTACCACCCGATATCTCAAACCAAACCTCTACAGACAACTTTAAGGATGCACTCACTCATGAGGTGCTCCTTAAAACATACTCTCATCTGAACTAAATGTGCTTATTGTTTTTATCTTATAGTTATAAAAAAAATATATATATAAAATGTAAAAATTGAAACTTAAAAAATTGTAAATTTCATAAATAAATAAAAGTAATAAAAAAAAAATGAAATTAACTTAAAGCGACCTCATACAGGCATGCGCCGGAAAGTAATCCTCAAAAAGTTGATGGTATTCCGGAACTAAAGAAGACCATTACTATAATCACACAATTTCAACAACATTTGCATCGGAGTTGAAAAAATTGACAGACATATTTAATTAAAAAAGTGATTGCTTGACACACAAACATATATATAGACTGTTCCCAGCTTGGCATCAAAAGGTTATTTGGAGACAGAATTTGGCTAAATACTGAAAGAAAACCCATACAACAATCTGGGTAATTTAACCCAATTAATTTTAAAAGAGAAATTGAACCCCTTGAGCATTGTTGAGAGAAATTTGTTGACAAGACCCATTGGTGGCCTTCAGCTGTTGTCTGCTCTATGGTCGGGTTGTTGTCTCTTTGACACACTCCCAATTTCCTTTCTCAATTTTATGGAATGTGAATTAAAGTTAAAAGATTAGCGCATGGTGAATGAAAGCTGTCAAATCTTTTGTTATTGATGTCAATATCATGGTTGTTAATCACCTCTTAAATCAGTTACAATATTATTATATTCACCATGAAACCAGAGTGATATTACAATAAAAAATATACTACACGGAATCTCAAAGTTGGGTTATCATATATATAGAATGAATTAGATTTATAATTTTTGAAAATCTTGGTAATTTGACCCACTTTACAGGATCAATTGACCTGGTGTCACATGGTATTTTGAACCTCCTGTAAAGTGAACTTGAGGTCTAAATACCTTAATATGGTAAATTGACGCTGGGGTCATAATACCTCATATTAAAGTACAAATTTTCTAAAAAGTGTTTTAAGGTGTAATCAGATACAAAGTTGCAGGAAACCATATGCTCCTACATGTACATCATGTATTGTTTTATAAAAAGGGTCAACAAAAATGTCAAAACTGGAACAGGATTAGTATGTATCTATATACATGTACATGATATAGGTGTTGCTCTTACCCAATTAGTACATTAAGGCTAAATAGAAAGTCCATGTCTTCAATTGTCTTGATAGCTATTTATTTTGATATTTAAAGGACTGCATATTACATGCATATACACTTTTATTTTGATGCTGATACTTGTAATTATATAACAAGAGATTTTTTTTTAATTGATTTATTTTTAGGTTGTTGAACAATGAAGGAGCCTTATTAGCCTATTCTGGTTATGGTGACAAAGATGCTGCTGTTTCAGCTGCTATAGCTGGTAACATTTGGACAGCCTATCAGAAGAGTGGATCTGCAGCTTTTAATGATGATAAATTAAAATTAGTTCTGTTGGAATGTGAGGTAAGAAAAGGAAAAAGCATTCAATGGTAAGAACTCAATTCCAGAATTTACTTTTAAGGGTCCTGGGATTGATAAAAGGGGTTCCTGTCTTATTTTTGTAAATTCAATCTTGTAACATCCTTCTGATCCCTTTTATGTCAAAATTGTAGTAAATTTTAATTTTGGACCGAATTTTAAGAACTATGTTTGTAACAGGATTTCAATGAAAATCAATATGTACATGCAGGTACAATTTGCTATTCCAAAATAATTTCCTGTGTCAAAAACTTTTGGTTGCTTACCATTTATGGAATGCTCTCCATTAATACATTTTGTTTGGATGTAAAAGAAACTATATATTATCAAAAACACTTCAAGCATTAATTGCTGGCATCAAAGTTCCTGAAATTTGTCACAAATTGCACATGCATGACATGCATAATTGCTTTGTATACATCAGTCTCTGTCTCACACTTAAATTTGCTAACCCTTGCTGACACATCAGTTTTCATGTTTTAATGATGAATCACCAATAGCCCTAGAAAGATTGATGCAAAATAAATTAACTGAGTTTAAAACCACAACAACTGAACTTACAGTCTAAATCTGTCTCTGGAAGTAAATTAATGTTCATGAGATGGGCATAATTTTAAACACTTTTTGTATAAATTAACAAAACCAATGTGAACAAAATGAAATGAACACAAAAGTCTAAAAAACATCATTTTGCTTTATTCAGTACATTTTTAGTAAATTTTATTTGATAACAACAGGATTAAATCATTCCTGTTTTTAATTTAGACTTTTTAACAGTTTTCATGCAGAAGTCATTTAGGATTTTGGTACATGAATGTATATCAAATAGTTCCAGATTTTATAATTTTGATGCTCAGAACTTATCAAATTGATTACAGTACAAACTTTTTTTTATTTCAGACAGGGAAAGTAGCCATAACAAAAGTTGCAAATTTAATTCTGTGCATGAGTTCAAAAGAAAATGTTGGATTTGGAATGTTAAAAGCAAAGGTAAGGCATGTATACCTTTCTTTAGGTTGTACATATGTACTTATAATGTGAAATGATCCTGACATTTGAACAAAAAGAAGAATATGGTTTATTTACTTGAATGTCATAGTTTTACTATAAATAAAGACTTTCTTATAAAAGAAACTCTCTAATTTGATGACAGCTTTTTTATCTGTAGTGGCCTTAACCATTACAAGGTGTAAACCCCTCTCATTAGAAATTCTGCAATTGTATGGTACTTATTAACTTATTATTCAGTCTTTTAAGACCTGTTCAGATGAAAATTACTAGGTCAGATCTAAATCACTGTACTAGTGATGGTTGGGTGTAGCAAATTTGAAATACGAAATTTGTCAAAATTAAGACTTTGTAGTGTTAAATTTGTTTTAGAGGGTTGTCAAGCTGAAATTATTCTGATTTCTTTTATGAATCTTAGTTTGTTTATTAAATTGTAGTTAGCATTTTATTAAGTGTTAACATAACTGTATATTATTTTTCAGGCAGAAGCATTAGCCCTGTATCTAGAAGAACCTTTATCACAAGTGGCAGCATCCTGACAGTAACAACATGTGATCATCCACCCTTTGCTATTGATCACCATAATGTCACCAGTCTCTCTATGAACTTCATACTAACTGTCATACTAGATGACTACAGTCAAATTCTTGTTATATTGCTTATTGTTCAGTAAAATTGTGTAAATAATAATCAGTATTTTTTTATTCCTCTTCTGGATGACCCATTGTTCACCTTTTAATACCCAGCCTAGCCTACGAAAGTAGGACAAACTGTGACTTGGATGGAGAGTTGTCTTATTGGCACTCATACTACATTTTCTTATATCTATTAAAATTCTTTGAAATAAAGGGCAATGTTAATAACACAAAGTTTAGTTGTGCACCAGTTGTACATGTGCAACATGAAAAGATTTAAAGCATTGTACCACTTAGATACAAATATACAAAATAAAATAAATTTTGTGTGTCAGAAAATTTAAAACTGTTTTAAAAAGGTTAAAACTTCCCTATTCAACTCACACTACGGTATATATGAAATATCTCTTCTTGCTGGAATCAGCTTGATAAAAACTGAAGACCACAACCACAAGAGAAACAAGTATAGAAAGCACTCTTTATCAACATCAAGTGTGTAAAATGTTCATTCTAGAATCAAACACATGTATAGATTTTTTTTCATTGTAGCTGCTGAACAGTGGCCTACAATTGCTTGCTGCTACTTCATTTTAACTGGTTGATAGTTCTCATCTGCAATCATATCACTTACATACATACCAGATAGGTAACTTTTTATAGAGAAAGATTTGTTAGAATAATGGCATAAATGCATTTGGTATGGCAAAATATGTGATAATTATATTGAGTAGAATAACCTAATTCTGGCCTTTGTTCTTCTTGTATTTTCTTAATTTTAGATTATAATGTGTGATGGCCATTTTTGTTGAACTACTATATACCTTTTTAACGGTCCAGCTGAAGCCATCCTCAGGTTGGGGGAATTTTCATTGCTGTGTTCACCCATTGGTGGCCTTGGGCTGTTTAATGCTCTTTGGTTATGTTGTCTCTTTGACACACTCCCTGTTTCCATTCTCAATTTTAACTATCATTTCTCAAAGACTTTTTGTGGCAATTCAATGCACCTCCATGATAGAAAAGGAAATAAGAGGCACTCTAAAGAGTTAACATTTTGATAAAAAGTCAATAAAAGTTCAACAATGTACATTTATATCTGATGATTTTATTTGTTCTTAATCTAAATCTACAACCTTTAAAAGGTTAATCTTGTCATGACAATTAAGAATATAACAGTTCTATGTGTCACAGTGTGGGGATCTGAATAGTTATTATTATATTAAAACAATTAATGATATGAAAGGGGTTGGGCATGTCCCCAGGGACAAAGCCTATAGTTGACTAGAAAGGTCTGATTAAGGCAATTTAGAAGAAATAGGTGGTCATGAATCGTTTCCTAAAATGATTTAGTTTACATAGATATCACTGTTCAAGGTCATAAGTCATCTTCCATGGTATAGGACACATTGACTTGAAATTGTACACCCATGTCATAACTTTCAATCAAAGGATTGAAAAGTTTATGATGAATACATAAAAATGTCCAAGCAAATAAACTTTTACACCGCAAGGTTTAAAGTCAAGGTTTCTTGATGGTTGTGATATGTGATACACAGTCTTATAGCTATTCATCTGCATACCAAATATCAGAAGTCAATGACGAAAGACAAAAGTGTTCAGTATTGGAAGTCTCAAATTGTATGAGAACCAATAGAACAAATAATTTTGAAAATAAGACTCACTTTATATCAAAACATTACAGATTTTTTCATCAAAACATTATATTTCACTTCATCAAAACATGAGATTTCTACTCAAAACATTACGACTAACTTCATCAAAAACATTACGATTTACTTCACCAAAATATTATGGCTCAATTCATCAAAACATTACAACTCTCTTCATTCAAACATATTGACTCATCTCATAAAAAAACATACGACTCATTTCATCAAAACATTACCACTCACTTATCAAAACATTACCACTCATTTCATCAAAACATATTGTTTCATTTCATCAAAATATTACGACTCATTCCATCAAGAAAAGATATGTATACCAAGGACTTCTTCAAAAGTTACAAATGAATAATTTCATGCATGATTTCATACTGTCATCCAAGCAATGAATTACCTAATTGTGTAAAATAAAAATGTCTTTTGCTAAATCTGATACTTCAGAATATAACACTGAACACATTTACAATAAACATGCATTTTGACAGTTTAGTGTAGCACTTGTACACATCTGGCATTGTTTAATACTGTAAAGAAAACATATGGCACATTTTAAGAATTGGTTCCCCATATTGGCTTCAGGTATTGCACATGGTATACAACATTTCTACTTCCTTGGCATATGAATCATTGTCAGCACAGGGAGTTTCCAAGATCATTGGAATGTGGTTAAACTTTGGACAGTTCATAATTCGATTAAATCCAGCCTTTCCAATGTGACCTTTCCCAATATTTTCATGACGATCAAGATGGCAGCCAAGTTTACCTAAAAATATAAATAAAATAACTCCTCATGTTACAAGTACATTTTCGAGAATATAATAAGATAATTTTATTATAATAATAACACATAACAGAGTTAAACAAATGCTTCTTGATATTTTTCATCACAGAAAGAATTTTGTGAGTCAGAAAAATAATACAATGTTTTCCCAGGAAAAATGTAGGATTTTGAACAACACTTTTTCCATGCCCCACCAATATAGTACAATGAAGCTTATTCTATAACAGCAGCCACAGTTAATGTCTATGGAAAATAGAAAATAAATCAAAGCGCTGTAAGCGCTGAAGGCAGTTAACCAAAAACCAAGGCAACCGTAATTATGAAAACTGTGGCAATGTTGCCTCAACATCAAACATTCATATATAGTACATTCATGTTTATCTAATGATTTATTTATTAAGGCAAATAGTTTATATGTTATCAAGGTTTCAAAAGCAATGCATATATCAATGTATATTTTTTATGGTGAGTCTGCAGTGGTACAAGTTCCCAATGATTGCATTTTATTCTACTTGGTAGTTAACCTTGGTTTAATTTGACTGCTAGAAGTTCAATTTGACTTAGTATGAACATGTAATAGTATGAATGGACTGGTTTCCCTGGAAAGAAAACTGAGTTTGTGTTCCATAGTACAAAAGTTATGAGACACGAATCAGACAAATGTTCACTACAACAGGGATCAAAGGTGAGGTCTGACTGACTTGCCCATAGTAAATGTAAATGATTTGTTATTTTAACCCATACATATGAATATATATTATTTAGGGGTGGGGATCTCAACAGTTTTCAAGTTCTCAAACAGGTAGGGGTAGGCAGAGGATTTAGGGGGCAGGGGGCCTGGACCCCCTTTTTGGGAAAAAATTTGGTTGCTTATATAGGGAATCACTGAAGCGTGACTGGAGCGGGCCCCTCTTAGGTCAGTCAGTAGGCCCCACTTATGAAAATTTCTGGATCCGCCACTGGGGGTAGGGTGACCCTAGGGACTTCCCATCATTTCATTTTATTTGTTATATTGTCCCATACATGAATATATATGGTTTAGGGATGGGGATCTCATTGGTTTCCAAGTTCTCAAACAGGAAGGGTAGGGTGACACAAGGGACTGCCCCTATATTTCATTTAATTAGTTATATTGATCCATACATGAATATATATTGTTTTGGTGTGGGGATCTCGACCGTTCCTAGATTTCATTTGATTTTTCATATTGTCACAAACATGAATATATATGGTTAAGGGGTGTGGATCTCGACCGTTTCCAAGTTCTCAAATAGGAGGGGTGGGGTAACTCCAGGGACTCCCCCTATATTTCATTTTTTATTTATTATATTGTCCTATACTTGAATATATGCAGGGGCGGATTCAGACGGGGGAGGGTTGCGGGCTTGCACCCCGCTTAAATTTGCAAAGCATGGGTTGTTCTCAGTTTAATAAAGAATATTCCGATAATTTTACCTCTTTTTTTTAGCCTCGCTCTGCTCGGCGAAAATTTAAGTTTGCGCCCTTCTTAACCTAAAATCCTGGGTCTGCCCCTCATATGGTTTAGGGTTGGGGAGCTCGACCGTTTCCAAGTTATCAAACAGGAGGGGGTAGAGTGTCCCAAAGAATGCCACCTATATATCATATAATGTACTTACATTAAGGTATATATAATATAGTTGCATTATTTGTGAAAATAAAGAATGAAACTTTCAGCTACTTTAATTGACCCTTCAAAATTGCCCTGAGAAAAAACAAATAACCCCTCGAAATTGCAGTAATATGTTTACACTTTAAAAGCATCTCACATGCATTATCATCATTTATCATTTATAAAGAAAATTTAGACTGTGACCATGAACATGTATATTGTTAGATATATACTGTTCCCAGCTGTCACGTTGTATTGGATTTTTAAATTAAAATTTGTCAAAAAGTAATTTTGAGTTTCTGAATAAAATATTTTTCTGCTTTTTCTTTCTTTTGGTTTACAATACTAGTGTTTATATTCATTTACCATGCATAGATGTATTTTTTCACCTGCTTGGATTTATTTTGTAAATGATCGCCAAACCCGGAATTACCCTTATCCGCTTCCGGAATCGGAACCGATTTAGTAAAATTTTGTCTTCACGGCCGCCATTGTTATGTGTTTACAATGTTGTTTTTGTCAATCAGATACGATTTTACTCGAATTTATACAATATTTGTCGGCGATTTTCTGTATAAAGCTAGCGGTTGAACAAAATGAACATCGCCGTCATGAATAATAATGATAAAAATAGGTTTTTAGCTCGTTTAATTGGAGACTTTGATGGTGAAAAGGTTTGCAAAGTAATTTCTTATTTTCTTTCAAATGTAAGGTGACTACGTCGGGCGTAGCTAGAAACCAACTATCCTAGTCGAAATTCCGCTAGCAAAAGTGGAAGGTCGCGGACCTCGGACCACCGCTAATTTGCACACCTGCCTCCAAATTGAAAAGCTACGAAAATTTCTTTTTCTAATTTGAAATTGCCGCCAACAGCATGAACAGCTGAACTTATTATATAATAGACTACTGACGTAGATGTACTACGTATTGGTGACAAACCATATTCCTACGACTTTTGTCATTTGGGAAATCTAAACTGCTTGTCTTAAGAGATTTTCGGCGATTAAATATTTCATACAATTGTTCTTTGACATCTAAGCTAAAAGCACAAGTCATAATGAACTACACAAGGATTCTTAATAAGCACTACTTCCTATGTGTAACTTTAAAACTTTTGGATAAATCGACGATCATTTAAGGTTTTTCTGGTCATTTTTTTTGTAATCCAGAATAAAAAGTATTAAAAAATAGTTCAATTAGTTATATATAACATAGTAGCGAGCTAGATAATAACAATGGCAAGTATTTCAGCATTTATTGGGTAGACCACATATCTAGGGTGCTCGCATAATGCAGCTTAACTGCATAAAAAAATCAATACACTGATGACACATTTCATTATGCTGTATGGGCTTGGCTCATTGTTGAAGGCCTAGCTGTGACCTATAGCTGTTAATTTATGTGTCATTTGGTCTTTTGTAGATTTTTCTCATTGGCAATAATACCACATCTTCTTTTAAATGTATGGAATACAAAAATAGCTAGAAATTCCAATTGTAAATTCAGGTTTAGTGGAATATTTAATTATTTTATACTGTCAAAAGTTGCCATGTATGATGGCCACAGAGGTAGTTTGTACCTAATTTTCATTTGAATTAAGTTGACCCAATAGTTTCTTAAAAATATGTTAATGATGGCGTGCCGGAAACTAGAAAGATGATGAGAAAATATTACACTTCCTTTCGAGGCCAGGAATCCTTTAAAGATGAATTTGATCTCATATTTTCATTCATAATAAAATATTGTACCTTTTGAATCATTTATATGCAAAGCTTTTAAATACTGGAATCCAACTATTGATTCAAAATCTGATAACATCTGATTGAACCCTTCTTCTGTAGAGAGGTCAAATCCTGAAAAAAAAACAAATTTAAACTATTAAACTGGCAAGTGAGCAAATGTGCTGTTTGGAAATAAATGATAAGAGCTGCCATACATTAAATCATAAGTCAAATATGCACATCTAACATTTACAAGAGTGCACACACTGAAATGTCTCGCCTTCTTTACTAATCATTGATATTATGTTGATAGACCTAAATATAAAGCTTTATTACAACTGTCACATAAACTCAACATTAACCAAGAAAACGAAACATGGATCAATGAACCATGAAAATGAGGTCAAGGTCAGATGAACCATGCCAGGCAGACACATACAGCTAGCAATTCTTCAATACAACAAATATAGTTGACTTATTGCTTATACTGTGGATTCATTTATTTTCGTGGGTACCAATTTTCGTGGATTAAGAAAAACTTGCATATTCGTGGATATTTAATTCGTGGTTTTGCTGAAGTCTACATACAAACCTATACAAAAATTATCATTCGTTGAATATCTAATTTCGTGGTTTGACTGTGCCCACGAAATCCACGAAAATTGGTATCCAACGAATAATAATGAATCCACAGTAAATTAAGAAAAACAGACCAAAACACAAACACTTAACACTTAGCAATGGACTGTGAAAATGAGGTCAAGGTCAAATAAAACCTGCCTAACAGACATATAGATCATAAAATATTTCCATACACCAAATATAGTTGACCTAATGCATAACGAATTAGAAAAATAGACCAAAACTCAAAAAAATAACTTTGACCACTGAACCATGAAAATGAGGTCAAGGTCAGATGACACCTGTCAGCTAGACATGTACACCTTACAATAATTCCATACACCAAATATAGTAGACCTATTGCATATAGTATAAGAAAAACAGACCAAAACATAAAAACTTAACTATAACCACTGAACCATGAAAATGAGGTCAAGGTCAGATGACACCTGCCAGTTGGACATGTACACCTTACAGTCCTTCCATACACCGAATATACTAGACCTATTGCTTATAGTATCTGAGATATGGACTTGACCACCAAAACTTAACCTTGTTCACTGATCCATGAAATGAGGTCGAGGTCAAGTGAAAACTGTCTGACGGGCATGAGAACCTTGCAAGGTACGCACATACCAAATATAGTTATCCAATTACTTATAATAAGAGAGAATTTAACATTACAAAAAATATTAACTTTTTTTTTCAAGTAGTCACTGAACCATGAAAATGAGGCCAAGGACATTGGACATGTGACTGACGGAAAGTTCGTAACATGAGGCATCTATATACAAAGTATGAAGCATCCAGGTCTTCTACCTTCTAAAATATAAAGCTTTTAAGAAGTTAGCTAACGCCGCCGCCGCCGGATCACTATCCCTATGTCGAGCTTTTTGCAACAAAAGTTGCAGGCTGGACAAAAATGATGTGTACATCTACTAAAAAAACATATGTACCTTTTGTCATTTCAAAGATCAATATTCACAGGGGCTGCAAAAATATTGTACCGAAAAATATACCTGTTTTAAGCCCTGCCGTATATTTATTTACTAGTCCAATTTGGTGAACATTTTTTTTTATAGCAATTACTTAATGTTTTTGTTCTTCTTGGAAATTTGTGTTCATGACAGATTCTTTATATCATCTGTTTAATTTATTCACATTTTTGGGACTTTTTTTGTATATATACTGGTAGACCCCTTTCTTTCACTGAAAAACTGTATGTTGACCACATAAAGGGGCCCTCGGGTATAAATCTACTTTTTTTTAAACATAGGATTTCGCTTATTTTTCTATAAATGAACTTTATCATATACTTAATAGAAAAATAAATTAAAAATGGGGTCACCGTACATTTAAGATGACAATATTAGAAAGAAGCATACATTTTTGTAAAGGTACTTTTTTTCTGTTGAACTAATAGGAAAAATAGAGGTAATATCAAATTAAAAAAGAACTAAGTTAAAGAAATTCTGAAATTTTACAATAGTTTAGTTTAAGTACAGCTTATTTGCAAAAAAAAAAAAAATATAGGTCACCAATGAGTTTAAAAAGATATTTAAATTATAATGCAAAAAAATGGCATTTTTGCACCAAAGGGAGATAATTTGGAGCTTTTTTTAATGATGTAAAATTGAGAATGGAAATGGGGAATGTGTCAAAGAGACAACAACCCGACCAAATAAAAAACAACAGCAGAGGGTCACCAACAGGTCTTCAATGTAGCTAGAAATTCCCGCACCCGGAGGCGTCCTTCAGCTGGCCCCTAAACAAATATATACTAGTCCAGTGATAATGAACGCCATACTAATTTCCAAATTGTACACAAGAAACTAAAATTAAAATAATACAAGACTAACAAAGGCCAGAGGCTCCTGACTTGGGACAGGCGCAAAAATGCGGCGGGGTTAAACATGTTTGTGAGATCTCAACCCTCCCCCTATACCTCTAACCAATGTAGAAAAGTGAACGCATAACAATACGCACATTAAAATTCAGTTCAAGAGAAGTCCGAGTCTGATGTCAGAAGATGTAACCAAAGAAAATAAACAAAATGACAATAATACATAAATAACAACAGACTACTAGTGGTTAACTGACATGCCAGCTCCAGACTTCAATTAAACTGACTGAAAGATTATGATTTCATCATATGAACATCAGGCACAATCCTTCCCGTTAGAGGTTTAGTATCATACCATCATAACACATATTAGAAGAACATAACCCGTGTCATGCCAACAACTGTTTTTAGAATAAATGTGTTTAGTTCCGATGCAAAGACCTTATCAGTGACTCAATATTAACGCCAAAATATGCAATCTTTAATGACTTGACAACAGTATCGTAATTATATCCCTTCTTAAGAAGTCTATTCAAAGGTTTTGTAAGTTTCTGAGGTGAATACTGACACCTTTGTGCTTTATAAAGAATATTTCCATAAAAAATTGGATGTGAATATGTTTTTTTAAAGTAAAAACCTTGTTTATGATAAATCTGTACTTACCTGTCTGAAAAACATTTGCAATTACCCCTTGGTAACCCCTTGCAATCGCTAACTTTTAAATTATCTCCCTTTCACGATCTCCCGAATAGAAGATCACTTTACCTGAGGCGGAAATAACTATATACATTATATAAAACTTAACTTCCTCAGGTGGGGAGGTGGGCAGGGTCAGACAGGTAAGTACAGATTTATCATAAACAAGGTTTTTACTTTAAAAAACCATAGTTTATATCAAAATCTGTACTTACCTGTCTGAAAAACATTTGCAAAGAATTTGCAGCATAAACCTAAAGGTGGTGGGTAAGAGGAAGAAAGTAACTAGTAAATAAAAAATATCTACCTTAATACTTCTTCTGTCTTCTGTTAGCCGTATGCAAAATTGCAGCTTTTGCAAATCGAGATTCCAAATCTGGTACATCCTTCAAGTAATATGAGGTGAATGTTGTCTCATTTGACCAATGAGCTGCTCTTAAAATTTCTTGAGAGGAAAGTCCATTGAATAAAGCCCAAGAAGTTGAGAGCTTTCTTGTATCATGAGCTCTCACAAACTGAAGTGTGTCTGTATCTGCATGTTCATATGCATATTTAACCCTGTTCACAATCCATCGTGCAATGGAATTCTTAGAAGCCTCTACATGATGATTCTTTTGATATGTTACAAAGAGTCTTTGTGATTTGCGCAAAACTTCAGTTCTTTTAATATAAGCTAGTAGTGCTCTACAAGGGCACAGCAGTAAATCGTTTGGATCTGTAGCATAGTTTTCAAATTTGGGAATGAATACTGGTTCCCATGGTTTATTCAAAGTTTGAGTTTTAGCAAGAAATTGCATATTTGGCAACAACCGTATACCTCTTTGCTCTTTCCTGAAATGTTGGTCATTAGGGTGCAATCAACAGTTTTTTACGTGACGTCATTCTGTAACAGGGCATGTAATAGTGGACCCATCATGCAGAAGTCAGATATTCATAGTTATATAGATATCTATACATCAATGGAAAGATAATTCTATGAACTTTCTGAATAAATAAAAAAAAATCCAACATCTCTTGTTTAAACATGCAAATTGGTACAAGTTATCAGCTGGAAATTAGGCATTTTCCCCCTAAAAAACCTTAAAAACAGACCACCTTTGGACACACGGATCAGTAACCTGTGCATATATTTGAGATTTCTTATAATATGCATTTCGAAGAGCTTATCCGGCTGATTTAAGAAAATGTAGTTTCAGCCTACGTTCGCCTGCTCCGAAAGGAGCTATCTTACCTGACAAATCAAAGTGCTTTTTGCAACAGGTGAAAATCAGCTGTTTATGGAGTTGCCTCCCATATAGTAGGAAGTCACAAAAACATTTTTTTTTTTTAAATCTTGACAAAAGTGGCATTTTAATTGAACTTCAATATATGTTTTTCACATTGAACATAAAAAACAATCAACTTTTTCATTTAGTGGTATATAAATAGCAGGGAATTCCATCAGTATGTAAATCTCACTGGGAAAATACCCCTAGTTTTTAGTACGAAACTGTTTATAGCACCCTTAAGCAAAACCTTGTATGCAATATATAAAAAATTCTCAGCTTTTCTGAATCTGTACACTATACCGATTAAAATGATGTCTTACTTTAAGGATTGTGACCACAAATAGTGAAACAACAGCTCTTTTTTTATGTCGCGCTGTAGTGGCATATTGGCCAGTGGCAAACAGTTTAACTGGCAAATCCCAAACATTTCCTGTATCCCATTTTCATCAGTTTTACAAAGAAAATAAATCATGAAATAGGGTTTCTTTTGAATAAATAGAATAAAAACTATGAAATAGGCATGAATAAAGTTACTTTAAATAGATTTTGTCCCTAGTACTATATGAACTAAGTTATAGCTGAGTTGAGAAAATATTGAAAGTGTTTTTCTTAGGAATGGCATGTGTACCTTTTTGACTATAAAAAGTACCAAATATATATTATAATGAATAAAACTTTTATGTAACACTGATAAGGAGTAAAAGTCAAAGTAGAAAAAATCTACACTTTTCATATGCAACTTTTGGTTCCAAATATATGAGAGATTGAATAAAAATATCATGACGTCGCAAAAAAATTAAAAACTTCAATATTTGCACAGAGTCTGGTTTTCCTATATCTGGTTGCTATGTACAAATCTGTAATATTTGCATTAAATATACTAAACTGATGCTTTTAAATTAATGTATACATGCCGTACAATATTTTTCAGAATTATTTTACTCCATTCGCAAACACATTTCTATGCTAAAACATCACTATATTTTGTATTTGTCCCTTAAGGGTGCAATCAACAGTTTTTTACGTGACGTCATTCTGTAACAGGGCATGTAATAGTGGACCCATCATGCAGAAGTCAGATATTCATAGTTATATAGATATCTATACATCAATGGAAAGATAATTCTATGAACTTTCTGAATAAATAAAAAAAAATCCAACATCTCTTGTTTAAACATGCAAATTGGTACAAGTTATCAGCTGGAAATTAGGCATTTTCCCCCTAAAAAACCTTAAAAACAGACCACCTTTGGACACACGGATCAGTAACCTGTGCATATATTTGAGATTTCTTATAATATGCATTTCGAAGAGCTTATCCGGCTGATTTAAGAAAATGTAGTTTCAGCCTACGTTCGCCTGCTCCGAAAGGAGCTATCTTACCTGACAAATCAAAGTGCTTTTTGCAACAGGTGAAAATCAGCTGTTTATGGAGTTGCCTCCCATATAGTAGGAAGTCACAAAAACATTTTTTTTTTTTAAATCTTGACAAAAGTGGCATTTTAATTGAACTTCAATATATGTTTTTCACATTGAACATAAAAAACAATCAACTTTTTCATTTAGTGGTATATAAATAGCAGGGAATTCCATCAGTATGTAAATCTCACTGGGGAAATACCCCTAGTTTTTAGTATGAAACTGTTTATAGCACCCTTAATAGTGAAACTGTGTAATTCACTGACTCTTGCAGCAGAAGCTAATGCCATAAGAAAAACTGTCTTAAAGGTTAAATATTTCAATTCTGCTTCTTCTAGTGGTTCAAAGGGTGTCTTTGTCAACACTAGCAAAACCAACGGCAAATCCCAATTTGGCGCCAACTGCCTTATTGGTGGATTAATGTTGTACAATCCTTTAATTAAATTACGCAAATCCATGTTAATAGAAATTCTATCTTTAGATGAATGTATTAAAGCTATTGCTGACTTGTTACCAGCTAAAGTGCTTGGCTTACAATTCTTTACAGTATGTAAGAACATAAGAAATTCAGCTATTTCTGGCACAGTTGCCGTACTGGGATTGATACTCCGTTCTTGACACCAGCTGTCAAATAGCTTGAGTCTTGCATTATAAACTGTCTGTGTTGATTGTTTTCGTGCATTGGAAATAATTGAAGCAATTTTTGGTGAAAATCCTTTTGCAGTGTAAGATCTTTTGACACTTTCCAAGCTACAAGATTTAGAACACTTGGATTTGGATGAAAAATTCCATTTTGACTTAATAGATTTTGTTGTACAGGCAGTTGTATTGGAAAGTCTATTAACAGGTTGAGAAGTTGACTGTACCACGACTGTCTCGGCCACATTGGCGCTATCAGTAAAATTACACAGTCCTCTTTCTGTATTTTTTGTAATACTCTGTTTAGGATGATCGGTGGCGGGAATGCATAAGCAAAAAGATTTGTCCATTTCATTGACAGTGCATCTATTGCCACTGCTGTTTCTTCCGGCCAAGGAGAGCAAAACACTGGCAGCTTCTTGTTCATTGAAGTCGCAAACAGATCTATTACTGGTGTTCCTAACTGAAGGAACAACAAATTCACTATTGTCATGTTTAATGCCCATTCTGTCAAACGAATGGTCATTTTCCCCCTTGACAGGGCATCTGCTATAATATTCTTTTTTCCCGGAATATGAACAGCTTGGATTTTGACATTGTGATTTATACACCATTTCAAAAGATCCCATGCCAAGTAACAAAGGTCTGGGGATCGCGTACCTCCCTGTTTGTTCACATAACTGACGACAGTTGCATTGTCTGTTCTCACTAGCACACTTTTGAATTGTACTTTTATCAGAAATGTTTGCAGTGCTAACTGCACAGCTTTGAGTTCTAGCCAATTGATGTGTTTTACTTTGTACTGAGGCGACCAAACACCTGCTATCTGATAATTGTTTATATGAGCTCCCCATCCCGACTGTGACGCATCTGTCACTAGAGTCACCTGAGCAGATTCCTGTTCTAATAGCACTCCCTTGAAAAAATTTCTTCGGTTTAGCCACCAGAATAGATGTTCCTGGAGTGGTTGATACAGTGGAATCAAATGATTTAAACTGTGTAGAGCCGGTCTCCACCAAGCTAGAAGATAAAGCTGAAGTGGTCTCATGTGCAGTCGGGCCCATGGAACTAAATCTATGCATGAAGCCATTAGACCAAGTAGTCTCAACATTACACGTGCCTCTACTGTTTGTGAATTTAGGAATATTTGAATCATCTGACTTATATTTTTGAATCTCTCTAGAGACGGAAACACAAGACCTTCTTTTAAGTGAATCACTGCTCCTAGATACTCTATTATTTGAGTCGGAACTAAACAAGATTTTTTTACATTGATTATCAAACCCAGATTTTTCAACAATTCTTGAGTGTACTGTAATTGTTTTGTCAGCTTTACTTTGCTGCTGTTTTTTAACATCCAATCGTCCAGGTACATAAATATGTGAATCCTTTGTTTTCGCAGAAACGCACCTACTACTGCCATCACTTTTGTGAAAATCCTTGGAGCCGATCGTAGACCGAATGGTAGAGCTCGGTATTGATACTTTTTTCCCAAAATGCTGAAGCGGAGAAATTTTCTGTAATGTTTGTGAATGGGTATATGGAAATATGCATCTTGCAAATCCAGTTTTACTGCCCAGTCCCCAATTTTCAGACTTTTTAGAATCGATCGGAGAGTTTCCATTTTGAAGTGATGAGGTATGACAAACTGGTTCAGTGGTTTTAAATTTAGAATTGGTCTGAGACCTCCTTGTCTTTTTGGTACCATGAATATTGTACTGTAATAACCCTGATTTTCTGCACTTGTCGGGACAGGCTCTATAGCATGTTTTTCTAACAAAGAATTTACCTCTTCTAATATAGAAGACCTTTTTGTACCTACTCTGGGTACAACTGTCTCTTTTACTCCTGTAAAAGCTGGAAGACTTATGAAATCTAACATTAAACCGTTCTTCACTATCTGAAGTACTAACTTGTCTTGAGTTATATGAAACCACTGACTGTGGTAATGTAACAATCGTGCTCCTACCTGGAGACTTACCGCAGACAAATAATTGTTTATTTCTTGAAATTTTTCTGGGAGGAATTTTTCCATAAAAAAGATCCTTTTCCTCCTTGTTTTGCTGGCAAGGCACGAAAATTAGACGAAGTGTCAGTGCCACGACGGTCATTAAAATCCTGCTTATCATATCTTGATGTTTTTGCAGGTTTGTTGTAGGATACATTAGAAGTTTCTTGAGATTTTCTTTTTCTAGATCCTTCATCAAATTTTTGTCCTCCAGGAACAAATGAAGAACGATAAACGTTTTGTGTTTCTTTAGCATCTCTTATATTTTCAGCTGAGGAATGCAAAGTTCAAAGGTAAATTCAACAATTTAGCTGATGTGGCTTTGCTAGTAAAATCAACATTTTTTAAGAAAATTTTTCTTCTGTTTATAACAGAATTAGCAACTATACGTGAAGTCATATCTGCCATAGACTTGAAACATGCTACTAAAGCTGAACATGCTTCTACCCTGTCTTCCTCTGAATCAGCAACATCAATATAGCTTGCTATCAAAGAGCCATATGAAACACTTCTTAACAATGTCCTAGCTGAGTTGTCAACCTTTTTAAATTCAGCATCCATTTCCTTATGGAAGGAAGGTAAAGAGTGTGAAAACTTTTTACGGTCTACAAAACCTTTTTTCTTATTGCCCATAGTAGATGACAAACCCTCCTCAATATTATCATCAAGCCTTGGAGGGGAACAAAATTCTGTGAAATCTTTTTTCGACACCATAAATGCCTTATCATCTCTTAGACGAACTGATCTATTTTTAAGTCTACCAGACATAGCTTCCTTTTCTACATTCTTAAAAACTTCAACTGTAGTTCCCTCTAAAGGTAATTTTAAATTAGTTGATTTATTTGAATTGCCCGGATTTAGTCTTGAAGGCAAATAGGAAGTTCTGACAGAATCTACTTCAGTTTCTTCTGAACAATCTATTTTTAATTTGGTTGTCAATTTATGGAGAAAATTATTCCATTGAACTGGATCGGTAGATCCTGGTGCTCCCTCACTAAACAGAGAAAAGTCTTTTTCATGAGAATGTTGAGACTGAGAGTGGGCATCATTATTATTTTCATCAGAAATAGCTGAACCACCCATACTTATTTCATCCTCGATTTCATGGGAAACAACAGAAATCTGATCATCAGATGGCATAAATTTACTATAGTGGGCCCTTGGCCTAGACAAAGATTGACTCTCCGAAATTTCACATTTCGAGTCAATGGAAGCATGCATTTCATCACTTGCAATAAGGCCTTGTTGTGGTAACAACTTTTTCAATTGCATTTGCACTTGATCTGCTATAAATTTGTTAAATTCAACTGCTTCAAAATGTACTCCCGTACCTTGAGTTTCACGATCATCTGCACGATGATCAGTTCGAACTTTTGATAGTTTGTCATGCTTTGCCGGCGACGCCAATTCACTCAGCTTTGCCGTTTCAAGTTTATTGCCTGCCTCCTGCACAAAAGGGTTAACGGCACTTGAAGAAAAAGAAAGCTTCGACCTCGCTTTCTCCAACATTTTATCAACTAGCGATCGCTTCTCGTCATCCCATTCCCGGCAAATATTGCACGGGAAAGCCTTGTGACAAATACGATGTCTATAGCATTCCTCATGCGTATCTAACACGTTCATACGTGAGGTACACTTTACACAGTTCTTATACTTGTCTTCCATCGCTTCCAATTCACTCGATGTCTATTCTTACCTAATATAATAATAACGATTGCTTTTAAACCAAATACGATCAGGCTGTAGCCATTTTCGCTGAAGGTAAAGTGATCTTCTATTCGGGAGATCGTGAAAGGGAGATAATTTAAAAGTTAGCGATTGCAAGGGGTTACCAAGGGGTAATTGCAAATGTTTTTCAGACAGGTAAGTACAGATTTTGATATAAACATACCTGAACGTATTAGAAGTCTGCATGTTGAGCTATATTTACGAATGATGTGACCATTATATTGTATATATTTTAAAAGTCATCTGGGGCCTAAACGAATCGATTTTTTGGATTGATTTTTGTACCATACCATAAAGTACCAATAAATAGTGTCATAAAGAAAATTTATAATGAAAAAAAAGGTTAAAAAAAAATTCTGAAATGTTTGTCCCCTCGAGCCTCCTTAAATTTTTTACATCATAAATCATTACATTGAGAATAATTATCATTAATTGTATCTCATCACAATAAAGTTTTGTACCTCATAATGTAAAAGTTTTAATTATTGATTACTATCCATGCATAATGTGAAAGAAGTGTATTAACAGTTGATTTAAATGACTTACCAGCAGCAAAAGCATGACACGTGTCAAGACAGACACCCATCCTTGATTTGTCCTTCACTCTGTTTATTATTCCTCTCAGTTCTTCGAACTTTCCTCCAATTGTATGGCCTTGACAGCTCATGTTCTCCAGAACTGCAATAAACAATTAATTCATTTTCTTCATAATAACTTTACATTTACATGTATCATGTCTTTGGATGATAAATGATGTAATTGCCATTTAGTTAATACAAAAAAGATGTGGTATGCCCTGGGTTTTATGATGGCCAATAACTTTCTACAAGAGACCAAATGACACAGAAATTAACAACTATAGGTCATTGTACGGCCTTCAACAATGAGCCTAGCTCATACTTATTTCTATATTCCTATGTTTTGGTCAAAAAATTAAAGCAGGTCTTCAGTTTTAGTTTCACTGCAATAAACATTATTATTGTATAGCAATATAATATTTCCCACACAAGGATCCGGAAATTTTTTCACCTAATTTCGGTCATTTTGGGATAACTTAAAAGTTGGTGCCCTTTTTCAAACAAAGATTGTGTGTATGCTCATACAGTCATACTCGTAGCATTAACGAACTTGTTTTTAACTGTTGCATCGCATTTACTTCAGAAATTTCCCTACCATTTCCCTTAAAATCGATCTTGAGCAATAAAAGGAAGGCAACAGTTTAAAAATAAAATGATTTTAATGACTCAAAACGATAAATTTTTCAAACTTCGCTTACGTTTCTTTTGATTTTGAAGCCAAAATTATAACCGGATGTTTTACGACAATAGTAAAACGACCAATTCCGGACTCATTTCCGGGATTAGTTTTGTTTATCAAATTCACAGGAAATCGTCGGCTTTTTAACTGTTTTACCTTTAATAGTGTTTGAATATTAATTATAATAGTTGGACTTGTTTAATTTAGCATGAAATCATTTTTAATTTACGATTTAGTGTCTAATTTGCGGAATAGAATTTCAAGCATGCGTATTAGTAAACAAAGCACGTGTGTTTGTAGTGAAACAATATTTTGTTGTACGTAAATTAATTTAATATTAATTTAATTTTAAATCAGAGTTGACAATTGTCTAAGCTGAGAAAAGTAATAAAATAATGCAGACAGTTGTTATGAACTTTTAATTTCTTTAAAATATTAGTTCTGAGCTCGTGATCAATAAAAAAATTAATTAAAAACACAGGTAAAGAGATTAGCGATCATTAGCCAATATTTCCCAGAGGCATTACTATAGTTATTAGGAGGGCCCTCAGGATTATAACACTTTACTTGAGTGGCAGTTTTATTACAGGAAAAGGATAACAAACAAAAAATAAGTTCAAAATGGCGATTTAGACCATGTTAGAAACTCGATCTCAACGAAATGACATTGAATGACCGAAATTATTTCTGTAAAAAAATAAAATTTGTCCTAAATCCCAATTACTCATTTAGGACAAAATACTTTCAGTTTAGGTCAAGACTGGCATATATGACTGTTTCCGGACCCTTGTTCCCACAGAAAGTAACCAAAAGTTAGCGTGCAATAAATTCCAATATTGCACTAGTGCAATACATCTTCAAAATTCATGACGTCATCAACGACAATATCTTAGTTTAAACAATTTTTTACTTTCAAATATTATATTGCTATACAAGAAAAGGGTTATTGCATGAATATTGGGGAATATTGTCCCTCGTAGAACATATATTGCACTCGCAAGCTCGTGCAATATAAAGTTCTACTCTGGACAATATTCCCCAATATTCATGCAATAACCCTATATTATCACTATTTTGAATATTTTCCTTTAATTTATATTTTAGTGATAACTTTTCATATCATGCTTCTTGCTTTAGATAGAAACTATGGGTGCACATGACGTACCAGTAAGTGCATGTAGACATCACAAGGTCATAGGCAAAATATCAATAAACAGATTATCAATGGTCTTTCAAATGTACAGACGTTTCTCAAAACCATATCATCTCAGGGCTATTACCCTTCAATAAGATTGAAGCTAATAAACACCCTCTCATTGGAAAAACCACCCATAATCTATAATTATCTAGTCAGATAAACTTGCCTGACTGTTAGTGACTAATGTGAAAGAAAACTTTTTAATCTAAATAGTCTTACCTGTAATTATACCACTGGTTTTAGAATGGGCAATATCTATACTTGCTGCAATGTTATCCAGACATTTTTCTACACTTATTTTTCCACATGTTGAACCTGGAAAAAACAGGACAGATATTATATAAATGTAAGCATATTGAATAAATTATCATATTTCATAAAAAATGGTTTAGCAACATCACAGTTGAACACCTTACTTTATCTTTTAAGTTCTCGGAACACATGGATGAGTATAGAAAAGAAAATTCAAAAGTTTTGTAGACAATATTGTGACAAAAAGGAAATAGTTCACAATTTTAAACTTATTGTTTTAGCTTTTTTTTTTAAATCCAAGCGCTGTAAGCGCTGAAGGCAGTTAACCAAAAACCAATTTATAATTATGAAAAGTGTGGCAATGTTACTTCAACATTAAACATTCATGTATAGTACATTTATGTTTATCTAATGAATTAATTATTAAGGCAAATAATTTATATGTTATCAAGGTTTCAAAAGCAATGCATATATATCAATGTATATTTTTTATGGTGAGTCTGCAGTGGTACAAGTTCGCAATGATTGCAGTTGTTCTACTTGGTAGTTAACATTGGTTTTAGTTGGCTGCTAGTAGTACAAGTTGACTTATTACGAACATGTTATAGTATGAATGGACTGGTTTCCCTGGAAAGAGTTTGTGTTCTATAATTAAGTACAAAAGTAATGAGACACGAATTTTCACTACTACAGGGATCAAAGGTGAGGTCTGACTGACCTGCCCATAGTAAATGTAAATGATTTGTTATTTTGTCCCATACATGAATATATATGGTTTAGGGGTGGGGATCTCAACGGTTTTCAAGTTCTCAAACAGTAAGGGGTAGGGTGACCCTAGGGACTTCCCCTAAATTTTATTTTATTTGTTCTATTGTCCTATACATGAATATATATGGTTTAGGGGTGGGGATCTCATCAGTTTCCAAGTTCTCAATCAGGAGGGGGTAGGGTGACCCCAGGGCCCCCCTGTATTTCATTTAATTAGTTGTATTGGCCCATACATTTATATATATATTGTTTCGGTGTTGGGATCTCAACCGTTTCCAAGTTCTCAAACAGGAGAGGTGGGGTCACCACAGGGACTTCCCCTATATTTCATTTGATTTGTTATAGTCCCATACATGGGTGAGGATCTTGACCATTTCCAAGTTCTCAAACAGGAGGGTGTATGGTGACCCCTATATTTCATTTGAATTGTTATATTGTCCCATACATGAATATATATGGTTATAAAGGGTGTGGATCTCAACAGTTTTCAAATTCTCAAACAGGAGGGGGTGGGGTGACCCAAGTTACTCCCACTTTATTTCATCTGATTTGTTATATTGTCCCATACATGAATATATATGGTTTAGGGTTGGAGATCTGGGCTGTTTTTAAATTCTAAAACAGGAGGGGTGGAGTGACCCCCAGCGAATCTCCCTATATTTGATTTGCTTTTTCATATTGTCACAAACATGAATATATATGTTAAGGGGTGGGGATCTCAACCATTTCCAAGTTCTCAAACAGGAGGGGGTGGGTGACTCCAGGGATTCCCCCTATATTTTATTTGATTTATTATATTGTCCTATATTTGAATATATGGTTTAGGGTGGGGATCTCGACCATTTCCAAGTTATCAAACAGGAGGGGGTAGAGTGGCCTAAAGGACACCACTTATATATCATATGATTTGCTTACATTCAGGTATTATATAATATAGTTGCATTATTTGTGAAAATAAAGTAAGAAACTTCCAGCTACTTTTGACCCTTCAAAATTGAGAAAATACCCCTTTAAAATTGCAGAAATTTGTTTACACTTTAAAAGCATCTCACATGCATTATCATCATTTATCACTGATAAAGAAAATTTATACTGTGACCATGAACATATATATTGTTAGATATACTGTTCCCAGCTGTCACATTGTATTGGATTTTGACATCAAAATTTGTCAAAAAGTATTTTTGAGAATATGCATGCCAAGATACAAAATTCTTGATACATACATACATGTATTTGAACAGATACATTGTTTTCCCTACATTTTAAAATGTTAACAAGAAAGCACATCTTAATTAAGTTTTTATCAATGCAATGTATGATTGACAGAAAAGAAGACAGCCAAAATTGTGTGTAAATAGTTATATAACCAGCCAGTCTTAAACTTTTCAGAATAAAAGATTGTGTAAATACATGGGAAAGAAGTTGCCACAAAGAGTCAAGATGGACATCTCAAGTTCTATAGTAGAATTTTTTTTTCTTGTTTTATAATTTGTACAGTGCTAGTTTTACCTGGATGGAAATTAAATATTGTTAATCCTAACTTTTCACATCTCTGTAAGTCATCTATTAGTAAGTCTCTACTTTTGTGTAATGTTTTCTCATCGGGTGAGCCTAGATTCATCAGGTATGAACCATGAGGTACTATGTACTGAGGAAGAAATCCATATTCCTGTCATAATAGAAAACAAATGTGGCTAAAAAAATTAGACGTGAAAAATAAATGCTACAAAATGTTAAACAATTTTAATATAACAGTCAGGTTGGATGTGATTTGAATCTTTTTGTCAACATTTTTGACACACTAAGACTATCTTTGTCATTTTGTTATAAGGTATTTTTTTCTTTTCATCTATTTATGCCTACTTCTAAGTGATTTTTTTATGGGGTCTGTTTTCCAAATATTTTAGGTGTTTTAAAAATCAAATGTTCAGCTGTACCATTAGTTGTGAATCAATTAACACCTTGTCTGTTCCAAGTCATATGAACAGGTTATCATATGATGACTATACTTAGACAATATTCGTATATTGTGTCTTTAAATATGAAATTTATTTGTATGAGGCTTAGAAACGGGGGAAATGCGAGGTTCTACCGAGCATTTCCCTGGTTTTGTGCCGAATACAAATAAATTTCATATTTCAAGACACTATACGTATATTGTTTTTATACTGAAATAGATAAAAAAATTTAAAAAAAATTTGTAACAAACATTGTTAAAAAAAAATGTTTGGAATTTCCCTCTTGGGGTACCATTTTGGGGTATTTCCCTATGAGCGTAGTCCAGGCGGTAAAACGTTGACATTTTAAGGAATAAGAAAGGGAAAATTAACTTAATTAATAACATTTAATAAACATGGTATATAAATTACCAATTTGAAGACATAACAAGTTTAAATTCATAAAAGTTTGACCATTGTTACTACACGTTGTCATGGTTGTGACGTGACGTTGTAGTTCTGGTAACACGGTAGGCGAGGCTTATAGGTTAGTTGAGGTCATTGACGTATAAAGCTAACGTTTATACGTATAGCTTTATCTGTATAGTAAAATAGCTGATTGCAGTATAAAACTTGTTACCTTCTCAGTAGAAGGTATTTTAAGTAAAATACACACATTATTTTTCATTATACTAATTTGAAAATCTAACCTGACAGGTTTTCCTGAATTTTTCAGCTGCTTCATCTTCTAATGGTTTACAGGCCCACTGTCTTTGTGACTTCAAAAACAAACCAAATGCAAAGGACTTCATGGCTACTGCTTCCAATACAGACTTGTGTATTCCTCCTTTAATAAAGTATAACTGATTCATTCTATCATTAAACATGTATAACATGATATAACACTCACAAATACATTTAAATTATAAAGTGAGGTGAATGTATGAAAACTAACAGTTTTGTCTTCTCGAACACACATACTGGTACTTCTTTTTCTTTCTATAAAAGCAATTTAAGACAAAATTTCTATAAATAATGAAATCCACAAAAGTGAAGTTTGATATTCAATTTACTTTAGTCTAACTCATTAAGTGTGAATCTTTCAAATTCATTCATAAAGCAGTGTATGGTAGTTAATATCACTTGAGAACTAAATTTTTAAGAATAATCAACATGTACTGTGAAGACAAATGAACATGAGAATCACTTTTAAGTGTGATACATGTATATTTTTTTGTATCAATGAATGAAAAAAAAAGTTCATCTGTATGAAAAAGTAATTCACGTTATTAAAGAGTTTGAGAATTCTGTCAACTTGTGTCAAAAATACATTGGCAGATATATTTTGAAATAATCGAAAAATATCAGGGTTGCTGTGCACGAATTTTTAATGCATTACATAGAAAGAGCAAAATCTGATGAAAAGTAAGTTGTAGTTGCATGTATACATTCATAAAAACTTACTAACCAGCAATAGATACATGAGCTCCAACAAACTTTTCTTGATTTGGGTCTAGTTTTCTCTTATCAAATACCACCTCAGCATGCTCACAGAATTCTTCAGTTTTCTTCTCCTTTTCTTTTAAGTTTGCACTTTTGTCATTTTCTCTATTATCTGTATAATCAGCTTTCTTCTTCTCTCTTTCAAAGCGTTCATTTGATTCCTTTCCTTCAACATCAACATCTGATTTTTCTGTCTTTCCATCTGAGATAGAGTGATGGAGACCAATTTTATCATCAATATTTGTGTTTTTCTCTTTTTTTCTTGTGTCAGTATCTGTTTCTTTGATTGTTTTCTCTCCTTTTATTTTCCTTTCTTTAATCTTTGTTTCTGTTCCTAGACTTGAAGTTGATACGTTTTTATTTTCTTCTACTTTTTCAACTTTGATCCTGCTTGGCCTCCCTCTTTTTCTTGCATTTACAATTTCTTTTGCAAGGGATTTTAGTTGATTCATATCATCAGATATATTTTCTGTTTTAATTAAATCATCAGCTGCATTTTTCTTCATACATTCTTCACCTTTCTTCCCCTTTCCTTTGAAGCTTTTCTTTGCTTCCTTTTTGTCAACTTCAACTTTAAATTTTTCTGTCTTTCCTACTGATATTGAGAGAGGGAGATTGATTTTATCATCAACATTTGTGTTTTCTTCTTCTTTTCTGGTTTCTATAATTGGTTCTTGGTTAGATTTCTCTCCTTTTCTTTTCCTTTCTTTAACTTTAATTTCTGTTCCTAGACTTGATACATTCTCACTTTGTTCTACTTTTTCAACTTTGATTTTGGTTGGCCTCCCCCTTTTTCTCATATTTACGATTTCTGTTTCTTGTGATTCTGGTTGCTTCACATCATCAGATATATTTTCTGTTTGAATAACTTCATCTGATACAACTTTTTTCTTTCTTTCTTCAGCTTTCTTCTTGTTTTCTTGAATGCTTTTATTTGATTCCTTTTCTTCAACATCAACACCTAATTTCACCGTCTTTCCTACTGAAATAGAGAGAGGGAGATCCATCGTATCATCATCAATATTTTTGTTTTCACCCTTTTGAGGGGGATCAATGATAGGGTCAGCTTCTTGGTTTGTTTTCTCTGTGGCTCCTTTCTTTTCTTTAACTTTAGTTTCTGTTCCTTGGCTTGATAATTTTTCATTTTCTTCTACTTTATCAACTTTGATCTTGCTTGGCCTCCCCCTTTTTTTCGCATTTACAATTTCTGTTTCTTGTGATTCTGGTTGCTTCACATCATCAGATATATTTTCTGTTTGAATAACTTCATCTGATGCAACTTTTTTCTTTCTTTCTTCAGCTTTCTTCTTGTTTTCTTGAATGCTTTTATTTGATTCCTTTTCTTCAACATCAACACCTATTTGCACTGTCTTTCCACCTGAAATAGAGAGAGGGAGATCCATCTTATCATCATCAATATTTTTGTTTTCCCCTTTTTTAGGGGGATAGATGATAGAGTCAGCTTCTTGGTTAGTTTTTTCTGCTTTTCCTTTCCCTTCTTTAACTTTAGTTTCTGTTCCTGAACTTGATAAGTTTTCATTTCCATCTATTTTTTCAACTTTGATCTTGCCAGGCCTCCCCCTTTTTCTCACATTTAAAATTTCTTCTTCAAGGGATTCTTGTTGCTTTTCATTTTCAGAAACATTTTCTGTCTTAATCACTTCAACGGATGCAACTTTTTTTATTCTTCTTTCTGCTTTCTTCTTCTTTCCTTCTAAGCTTTTATCTGATTCCTTTCCTTCAACATCAACATTTAATTTTTCTGTCTTTCCCTCTGAGATTGAGAGATGGAGATCAATTTTATCATCTTCCACATTACTTTTTTCTTTCTTTTTTCTTGTGTCTATTAGAGGATCTGTTTCTTGACTTTTTCTTTTCCTTTCTTTAATTTTAGTTTCTATTCCTCGGTTTGATAAGTTTTCATTTTGTTCTACTTTTTCAACTTTGATCTTGCCAGGCCTCCCCCTTTTTCTCACATTTCCAATATCTGTTTCCTCCAATTTTTCTTGCTCCTTATTGTTAGATACATTATCTGTTTTAATAACAACATGAGATGCATCTTTTTGCACTTTATCTTCTAACTTTGACCTTTGCAGTTTTGTGTTATCTTTACTTCTGCTTTCTATATCAAGCAATTTTTTCATTTCTTTTTTCTGTTTTACAATCTTTTTCTTTTTCACCAATTTTGCAGTATCTTCTAATCTTACTTTGACTGTACCAGGCTTATTTTTTACTTTAACCTCTACTTTGATTTTTATTGTTCTCTTTTTAAGTGTCTTTCTCTTTTTACTTGAAACTGGTGTTTTTACTCTGTCTTGTATATTCTTCAACTGTATTTTTTTAGTTTGAATTCCCTTAATATGTTTTGATTCAACTTCAAAATGTTTACATCCCTCATACTGGCCTTCTATCTCATCCTCTTCTTCATCTGTTGTGAAGCCATCTTCATTACTCAATTCAACTGTACCTAATCTATCTCCACGCTTCTTTCTTCTTCCAAGAGAAGACAACTTTGGCTTCTTAATGACAATTTCTCCATCTAAATCTTCTTCTTTCTCTACACGTTTTGATTTCGTCTTCATGTTTAATAATCTGGAAAATAAATGTTGCAAAATTCAAAATACCAATTCCTACACTACATCATTTGTGTACATTACATGACCTTCTGCTGTGGTCTTCTCTATGGTCGGGTTGTCTCTTTGACACATTCCCCATTTCCATTTTCAATTTTATTACAAGCTTTTGCATACATTTAATTTTCATTGTATACATGCTTTTCAGAGGATATTCTTTTAAGTAAAATATGCTTCGTAGATCTGTGAGAAACTTGCAATTTCAGTGTCTAAATAAATGGAAAACATTGAACTTATGGTTACCAAGCCAAACAACACAAATTACACTATCTATATAATATATATCCCTAGTATGCAGGCAAAATTTTCTCTTCTTTTTTTATGGCATTATTGTTTTTGTTGTTAAAATTGATTCTCAAGAATTTCCTCTATTTTTCACAATTTTTTGTATAAATCAACTGCTGCTTTAACCCCGAAACACAACATTTTTAGCGTTAGGCCATGGAAAATGAATGTTGGTTTCCCCATAAAAGGGAAAATAGTTACAGCCTGGCAGACAGGAAAACGTTTTTATTTTTCAATTTTTTTATTGATTCATCTGAGTATTTAATTTTTAATTTCTGTGTTTATTTCATGTTTTATTCCCAACATGATGGCATTCAATTATCAGGCCCGTAGCCAGGAATTTCCAGAGGGGGGTTATTTGGCCTCAAAAACTCGACTTTAACAGTCACAATTCGAACAGAACGTTGACTTTAACAGACATTATTTTTTTCAAGGTTCGAACCCCCCTGGCTACGGGTATGATTATAAACCCCTGAGCTGGAACACATAGCCTACGAAAGCCAACTTAAAAATTGGTTTTTTGACCCCACATACAGACAGAATCGTCAGACATAGTCCAAATAATTATGTCGTCTTGAAAGGCTATTATAATTTTTTGCTTTGACGTCAAAGCAAAAAAATATAATAGCCTTTCAAGATGAATTAATAAGAAACCAGTATATGCTTCCTCATATTTTTCTATAAAAATCCTTTCAGAAGTGTTTATCAATGCTGGTCTTCTACCGTAACATGTATACTAATTTTAAAAGACACGCCTCCAAGCATCTTTCTTGGAGAGCATTATTTTGCTCAAGGTGTTTAAACAAAGTTGGTCGAGTCTTTGACCCCCCCTCCCCCTTTTTTTTAGTTACTATAATTGCATAGTTTTGTAACGATTGACATTGACAACGGATGTTTGCACAACATTCAGTGTTTAAATCAGTGAAACTGAATGGACAGTTTTAAAAAGAATCAGGTGGGTTTTTTTTTTCCATTTTCTGCAGTGATGAAGATGAAAAATCTCAAAATCCTTGAGTTTTGAAACACCTGCCTCATATCAAAATTATTTACGTTTTTGTTATCTCAGTCAAAGCATTTCATATTAACATCATTCAAATCTTTGTATCAGCTATGGAGACAAGTGTCTAATCTAAAACTGAAAAGATCAATGATCCAGAAAACGAAATAATTTGCTTACCCGCGGTTTTGTCAGCTTTACAAGAAGTCTATTTCAAGATAGATAACTCTTTTTCGTCTCTTTTTTCGAAACAAGAGGCTCCTCAGAGCACCTTGAAAGAATTGTTATCATTTTTTAAATGATTTGTTTAGCTTTATTGTATTAAGTTTCATTCATTGGTTTCAACAAAGAAAAGACATATAATTTTATACAATGAATTATAGATCAATAATCCAGAAAATGAAATAATTTGCTTACCCGGGTTTTGTCAGCTTTTCACATTAAAGAAGTCTATAAAGCACAAGTCATAAAACACAGTGGCGGAACCAGAACTTTTCATCAGGGGTAGGGTGGGTGGGGTGGCGCTGACTAACCGTAAAGGGGGGGCCGCTCCAGTCATGCTTCGGTGATTCCCTATATAATCAACCAAATGTGTCCGCCTATCAAACACATAAACCAGTAAGCACAAAGTAATTCTAGCATTTTAATGAAAAAAGTATGCAACCAAATATAAAAGCCAGGGTATACAAGATAAATAAGTGATCTACAGCTCACCGTGAGATCTACAGGAGGAACATTGAAGATCTTTTTATCCTTGTATTTTGCTGACCGCTTTGATATTTTAAAAGTTCCTCCCTATATCTGTTATGGTTTCTGCTAAAAATGAACCAAAACCGTCTTCACTGACTCCCTGTACGGTTCAATTGACAATGTTGCCATGTTAATTTGGTCTATTATAGATCTGCAAAAAAAAGGAGAAAAGTCGTCTTTGAAGGACAAAAACTCCGTTAGGGGCCAATTGATGTTACTTTTACTCAATGTACATAACAGTTTAACTTTTCAAAATAATAGCCAAAACTTCGAAACTGGCTTTGTACCGCCGAGTATAAACAGCAATACGGCGGGTGTCACTTGTAAGGCACCCCTATGATGAATTAAATGAGATCAGCCTCGTTTTTTGTGGGGTTTGTGACTGAGTTAACGTTGCTCAGTCTGTAGTTTTCAGG
Source organism: Mytilus edulis (assembly GCA_019925275.1). Taxonomy (NCBI): domain Eukaryota; kingdom Metazoa; phylum Mollusca; class Bivalvia; order Mytilida; family Mytilidae; genus Mytilus; species Mytilus edulis. Next base: position 65,316,473 of record CM034356.1, read on the forward strand.
CTATGTTGTGTTTTGCTAGTAACAAAATGTTTGTCTTTTCGTGTGTTTTTTTTTATTTGTCATGGAATTTTTAGCTCGTTTGCGGCGGCTTGACTATCCCTTAGTATCTTCGCCTTGTTTCGTAAACATAAATATTGGCAATTATAACTTCAAAATGTAAACTAGATACCCCAAGGAGCCGTGACTCATGTTACACTCCGGTAATGTTTTGTGGTAATATTCTATACAAAGTACAAAAATGTCGTTATTTCCCTACAAAGCTTAACTGTCCAAACAGGGATATAGTTACGATACTGTTGTCAAGTTGTTGAAAATGGCATATTTTGTATTAATATTGATTCTTTCATAGAGTCTTTGCAGTTGTTGGCATGATATGGGTTATGTTCTGCTCATATATTTTATGATGGTATGATAAACCCTTAACGTGAGGGATTGTGCTTGATTTTCATAAGATGAAGAAATAATGGTTTTAGAGATGATGTTTTTAAAAGTTAACGAACCTCAACGAGAACAGCTCTCTATACGTGTTGGCACCCAATTGAATTCTATCAAATCGAAAAGCTAGCTGCTTTTTGTCTAACTTTTCTGCTAAGACCACTACAATGTCTAAACATGCTTGATTAGCTTGTCATGGAAGGTAAAATATATAATTTCACAGTATTTTTTACCAGAGACAGAATATTTATATTAACATATAAGTAGATACATTTTAATATATGTTTCATTATAATACGTTATTCTGATTGGATTACTGCTATCTCGCGTTATTCCTTATTAAATCAACTTTATTACACAATAAAATTTATCATTCATGATGACACGAGGTCCACAATAAAGTGCACAGGTAGATTAAATAAAAACTTGATAAAAGTCGTGGTTTCATGATCCTAGCTAAAAAATGTAATTATAAGTATTGAATGCTTCTTTTTGTAACTCCATAGGGGTGTTAAAGCGTTGACCGTGCGCATATTTTTAGAATGAAGCGCGGAAAACGTACTTCGGCCAACGCTTTTACACCCCATTAAAGTTACAATAAATTGCTTCGCCGAGCGCAGCTGAATACGACCGCAGAGGTCCAAACCTGAACAGTTGGAAGAAAAATGGACACAATAATCGCGGTTGATACAGGTCTGAATTTGGATTGTAATTAAATATTTGACACATAATAGGTTTCTGACACAGAATAACTGTAGACAAAGAACTTGGAATTAGTTATACAGGATTTGAATTTATATATTTTTTGCTTTTGTGCAATACACTATACTGTTGAAAATTAACCTCCCCTAAAAAAATGTTTACCCCCTTTTTTGCTTTTGAGCAATACACTATGATGTTGCCTATTGACCCCCCATTTTTTTTTTTTTTGCAAATAGTCCAAAACCTGACATTTCTTTATATATAATTTACAAGTAGTGTAAGGGAGGTAAATCCAAACATTCACAACATTGTACTTAAAATGTATTTGAATTACCTCCCTTACAGTGCTTTTAAATTGTCTTATTTGTCCACTAACCAGAAAAATCTAGTTTTTCTTATTTCCCCCCCCCCCCCCCCCCCCCGCCCCTAATTCCTAAATGGTTTGAGTCATAACCTCCCAAAAGTTGATCCTAACCATCCCTTTGTGATATGGAAACTTGTGGTATAATTTCAGAGAGATTCATACACTTAAACACAAGTTATTGAGTTATTGTCTGGAAATTACAAAAATGCTTATTTTGGCCATTAACTCCTAAACTGTTGGGACCATAACCCCAAAAATCAATCCCAACCATCCTTTAGTGGTATTGAACCTTCTGGTAAAAAATTATAATAGAGATCCATTCACTTAAACAAAAGTTATTGTCTGGACACTAAATGGTTTTTCGGACAACGACGACATGATAGCATTATACGACGCAAATTATTTTTTACGGTCGTATAAAAAGAAGCAATCAATTCTTAAATAGGGTGCATTTCAAATACAATAGACAAAAAGAAGATAATTTTACCTCCATACAACCAGTTGAAAATTAGATATATTTTAAGATTAACAAGTTGGTATGGTTGGGTTGCTTAACATAAATGACTGCATTATGTCGTAAAATAACCGAGTCTGGGTGGTATAATGGATAATAGAAAATAGTTCTGCATTGAACTTTGGCACAACTTTTTAACGTCTTCCTGTAAAGTTTCTGATGTTGTTTGTATGAAAGTAACTCATGAGTACAGGCGCCAATATTACAGTAGATGGTTTGAATACAAATCCCATTACAATTACTTGGAGAAGGTATCTATCTTGTCTATTGTATTACTTGTACATGTTTTTTTGTGTGTACAGGTTCTATTACTAATATAAGGTTATAGAGAGGCTATACTATGTCCTGGTTTTATTGTATTCGTTTAAGCATCTTTTTGATATTCCTTTGATAACTAACGTAAGGTTGATATCTCCAAAGCCTAGTTCATCTGTCTGTCTCATGTCATCTTCCCTAGCCAAGGGTTACAATCAAGTCCTCTCCTTGCTAGCAAAGATGAATTACTTTGTATTTCTGGAATAATCTTGATCATGAATGTTGGCATCCATAAGGATGTAAAGTCACAAATATTTTTAAAAGTTCAAAATTATAACTAGAGTCGCTCACCTTGGTCTATGTGCATATTAAGCAAAGGACATGGATGGATTCATGAAAAAATTGTATTTGGTGTTGATGATGCGTTTGTAGATCTTATTTTACTGAACAATCTTGCTGCTTACAATTATCTCTTACCTATAATGAACTTGGCCCAGAAATGACAGTGGAAAATATTTTGTAAAAATTAACAAAAATTTACAAAATTTATAACCAGATGCTCTGCAGGGCGTAGCTTTATACGACCGCAGAGGTTGAACCCTGAACGGTTGGGGCAAGTATGGACACAACATTCAAGCTGGATTCAGCTCTAAATTTGGATTGTGATTAAATAGTTGACACAGAATGAATGTGTTCTAATGAACTTAAAATTTTTGTTTTCTCTTAGAGCAATTCACTATGCTGTTGAATATTAATCCTCTCAAAAAATGTTTGAAGAAATTTTATTTTTTATTTATGAAATTTCAAATGAGAAAAATTGAACCCAATTTTTTTAATCACATCCCCCTTTCCCTTATTCCAAAACTAATCTCAATTAAAATTTCTAATGGAGTTTGCAACAATAACTACTCATTTAAATACATCATAAAATATTAAGATGTAAAAAAACTGCTTGTTATCACTGAATGGTAAAGATTATTTTAATTTATCAGTTGGTAGTAAAAAGTGAATATACATTGTATATTGTATATAACAAAGATTTAAGTTGATTCTGGACAAAGAAAGATAACTCCAATTAAAAAAAAATCTTGCTATTGCACAATATTTTGCAATTAGATATTTCTTGCTTACTATTCTGGACAAAGAAAGATAACTCTAATTAAAAAAAAATTTGCTATTTCACAATATTGTGCAATTAGATATTTCTTGCCATTGCGCAATACTGTGCAATTGAAAAGACTTGCTATTGCACAATACTTAATATAATAATTTTAGATCCTGATTTGGACCAACTTGAAAACTGGGCCCATAATAAAAAATCGAAGTACATTTTTGGATTCAGCATATCAAAGAACCCCAAGATTTCAATTTTTGTTAAAATCAGACTAAGTTTAATTTTGGACCCTTTGGACTTTAGTGTAGACCAATTTGAAAACAGGACCAAAAATGAAGAATCTACATACACAGTTAGATTTGGTATATCAAAGAACCCCATTTATTCAATTTTTGATGAAATCAAGTTTAATTTTGGACCCCGATTTGGACCAACTTGAAAACTGGGCCAATAATCAAGAATCTAAGTACATTTTTAGATTCAGCATATCAAAGAACCTAACTGATTCATTTTTTGTCAAAATCAAACTAAGTTTAATTTTGGACCCTTTGGACCTTAATGTAGACCAATTTGAAAACGGGACCAAAAGTTAAGAATCTACATACACAGTCATGACAGTTAGATTCGGCATATCAAAGAACCCCAATTATTCAATTTTGATGAAATCAAACAAAGTTTAATTTTGGACCCTTTGGGCCCCTTATTCTGTTGGGACCAAAACTCCCAAAATCAATACCAACCTTCCTTTTATGGTCATAAACCTTGTGTTTAAATTTCATAGATTTCTATTTACTTATACTAACGTTATGGTGCGAAAACCAAGAAAAATGCTTATTTGGGTCCCTTTTTGGCCCCTAATTCCTAAACTGTTGGGTCCTAAACTCCCAAAATCAATACCAACCTTCCTTTTGTAGTCATTAACATTGTGTTTAAATTTCATTGATTTCTATTTACTTAAACTAAAGTAATTGTGCGAAAACCAAGAATAATGCTTATTTGGGCCCTTTTTTGGCCCCTAATTCCTAAACTGTTGAAACCAAAACTCCCAAAATCAATCCCAACCGTTCTTTTGTGGTCATAAACCTTGTGTCAAAATTTCATAGATTTCTATTAACTTAAACTAAAGTTATAGTGCGAAAACCAAGAAAATGCTTATTTGGGCCCTTTTTGGCCCCTAATTCCTAAAATGTTGGGACCAAAACTCCCAAAATCAATACCAACCTTCCTTTTGTGGTCATAAACCTTGTGTTAAAATTTCATAGATTTCCATTCACTTTTACTAAAGTTAGAGTGCGAAAACTAAAAGTATTTGGACGACGACGACGACGCAGACGACGACGCCAACGTGATAGCAATATACGACGAAAATTTTTTCAAATTTTGCGGTCGTATAAAAATTGTTAAAATTTGACTATAAAGGGCAATTTTCTTAAGGGGTCAATTGACCACTTTGGTCATGTTGACTAATTTGTAGCTCTTACTTTCCTTTACATTATTGTTGTTTACAGTTTATCTCTATCTGATATAGATAATATTCAAGATAATTACCAAAAGCTGCAAACTTTTCTTAAAATTACCAATTATGGGGCAGCAACCCAACAACAAATTGCCCAATTGGTCTGCAAATTTCAGAGCAGATAGATCTTGACCTTATGAAGAATTTTATTCACAGCAGATTTGCTCTAAATGCTTTGGTTTCAGAGATATGAGCCAAAAACTGCATTTTACCCTATGTACTATTTTTAGCCATGTCAGCCATCTTGGTTTCGCGGGCTGGGTCATCAGACATATTTTTTAAACTAGATACCCTTATGATGATTGTGGACAAGTTGGTTAAATTTGTCCTTGTAGTTTCAGAGGAGAAGATTTTTGTAAAAGATAACTAAAATTTACAAAAAATTGTTAAAAATTGACTATAAAGGGCAATAACTCCTTAAGGGGTCAACTGACCATTTTGGCCATGTTGACTTATTTGTAGATCTTACTTTGCTGAACATTATTGCTGTTTACAGTTTATCTCTATCTATAATAATATTCAAGATAATAACCAAAAACGAGAAAATTTCCTTAATATTACCAATAAGGGGCAGCAACCCAACAACAGGTTCTCCTATCCATTTGAAAATTTCAGGGCAGATAGATCTTGACCTGATAAACAATTCTAATATGACATGCTTCTTTAGCTTTGTAAACAACACTGTGATAAAATTCTCGATAAAATATACTTAGCGCAGACTCAGAGATATACATAATAATAGCTGTTACAATATACTTCCCACTTAAATCTACATGTATTGGAACCTATTTGCAGACCCTCTGCTGATTTTATTGTTTTAAAAAGGGCAATTGAAAAAAGACAAAATAACTTTTTTTCTTATTCTTATGCATAATAAAAAGAAGTAATGCACAAGAGCTCAGAGAAATCAACAAAATAAAAATTAAATAAAATTCCACGAAAGTCTATTAATCTTTTTGGCGCATTGAAGTCATTTCAAAACATGACGTCATACAAATGAAACTGCTGAAGTTGAAAGTTTTCTGTTGCGTGAACCATCGGAATTCGTATGATATTGTATTAAAACTGATTTTTGAGGTAGGTTTTGTTTTATTTTCTATTCTATTGCATTATTCGCATATTTACTCATTTCAGCAAGTCAACATGGCGGCTCCTTAATTACAAAATGTCAACTTTGGATTAAACGGAAGCTTATGAGAAAAACATGTAAATTAAAAATGGCATATGTTGGGTTTGAGAATTAAAAGAATTAAAAAGTTTTTTTTCTAGCAGTTATTCACGAACTAACCTACGCAAGCTACATATTTATAAAGATATTTGAGCTTTATCTAGCAGGGAGTAAAAAAGAACAGCCACACACACTGCATACCCACCCTCGCTTCAGTTTTTTAATGACCGTATTTGTCCTATTAGAATCGAAATAATTCATGGAAGCCATATATTGTTGGAAATTTACACATGGCCTGGGCCGTGATATTCGTTTATTTTATCCCTCGCTAACGCTCAGGATAAAATTCGAATATCACGGTCCAGGCCATGTGTAAATTTCCAACAATATATGGCTTCCATGAATTATTTCTTAATTTTACCGCATGTCAGATTTGCTATAAATGCTTTGGTTTCAGAGATATAAGCCAAAATCTACATTTTACCCCTATGTTCTATTTTTAGCCATGGCTGCCATCTTTGTTGGTTGGCCGGGTCACTGGACACATTTTTCAAACTAGATACCTAAATGATGATTGTGACTAAGTTTGGTTTAATTTGGCCAAGTAGTTTCAGAGGAGAAGATTTTTGTAAAAGTTAACGACGACGGACAACGCTGGACGCCAAGTGATGAGAAAAGCTCACTTGGCGAGCTAAAAACAAATAAATATAAAAAGAACAGCCAAAATCATCTATGCATGGTCAGCTTTGCCTTCATAAAAGGGGGGAGGTTGCAACCTCAATTTTACAGCTATATATCTTTCTCATATAAAATGTAGTCAATGGTAAATGTAGTGACACACATGCATGTGTCCTTATAAAACCAACTACAGACTATTGATATATCCATGTCTGCTGCAATTACCTATTCCTGAAAACTTAGTGTTGATTTTAAATGGTCACTCTGGTGGATTTTTGTCTCAATGTTAATCATATCACATCTTCTTTATATTCAATCATGAATATGAGGCTAAGTAAAATAGTACCAAACTAAAACTTCAGAGCTTTATCTTTCTAAATACACTATCAAAACATCTTGATTTGTCTAGATTTTGAAATATAAAATTAAATCTCTATAGCTTTCTAATGCTACTTACACTGTGGTTTGAAATCAATTATATATTTAGTTAATGTCTCACCTTTAGTTCAATTTGGCCAAAAAATAGAGAAAAACAAATTGAATGGCACAACTTTAATTGTAAAACTGTACTAGCTTGTTAAAAGCATTACAGCATTGTTCCAATCAAACAACACAAGGCCAGAGTTGTGATAGACAGATAATAGAATAGTACAAATATATCAAATGCATACTATTTACATTATTCATTATGGTAATAATAATATATCATAATTGATATCTATTTTAGAGTGTAATGCAGAACTATATTTAAATATAATGCAGTTAAAAAAAATTCTATTCACATTTTATTTAAGGTGGAACCCAACACCTTTACTAAAATTAATTTGGCTTGTTTAATTTTCATAAAATTTTGACAAAAGCATAAAAAATCAAATTGAACCAACCATTTTTTTGAAAAATTACACTGATTACATAGCAGTTTGACAAACACTCATTTTGATCATTGAGAAGCTTAATTTTCCCTTAACAACACAACGTAATTAAAACATTTAGCTGATTTTAAAGAGTTATCTCCCTGTAGTGTTAGGTACCACCTTAATATGTAGAAAAGATTTAAATGTAATTAGGAAATAAATGCAACAAATTGTGATTGAGTTCAGTTTTCATTAACAACACACTGTTATTCCAATTATGCATTCCAATAGTAGAAATTAAACTGAGATTCATCAATTTTTCATGATTTGTATTTATATCAAATAAATAATGCATTTCATTCTTTCAAAATTTCTATCAATCTTTATTTTAATCA
>CM034356.1:65341932-65352178 GCA_019925275.1 Mytilus edulis
ATAGCAATGAGCATGAATCAAAGACAATTAAATTCGGATAGTGCGTTATGTTTGGAAACTTTATTCTGTTCAAGCTTCGCTTTCTGCACTCTTTTTCAGTTGAGGAATTGAGCACAATTTCCTTGTTGTGGCTTCAACATGGCCGAAATACGATAAAAAGTATGGTTCTCGGCTTATGGCCACCGTACAACTTTGTCCATAGATTATGTCAGCAATAACCATATTAAAGAGTTGAGTAATGTCTTATAAGACATGTCTTAAGCTTTGTGTCCGCAAATGAGGTCAACAGGAATGACCTGGGTTCGTCATTGAAAACACCCAACCTGCATGTTTTTTTCACGATGACTACTTTCAGTGTAGAATTAAAAAACAAAGCTATCTGAAGATTTGTACATACTGTACGTGTAAGCTAATTTTCCTGATGACTTGTATTGTTAAAAAAACGACACATATACAATGTGGTGTTCAGTTTAAAGTATAAACAATAAATCTGACTCTAAAATCTTGACAACAAATTAAAGTCTTAAGGGGTTTTGTGTTCTTAAGCTGATTAAAAATATAAATCATGTATTGTTAAATGTACCCTTGCTCTGATTATGCATAATACATTTGCCACTGTACGTTAAACAATCAACTATTAATGCCATTAATCCACTGGTTGGTCCGTTTTTCTATCTTGGGTTTTCTGTCTTTTTTTCAACTAATCTTGTTCCTGTTTTAATGCTTTCATTCAACTTCACATGGTGAAATCAATGCTTAGAAATAAAACAACATGAACTCATAGAAATCTGCTTCATGAATTAGAATTGTAGACCTTTTTACGATCTTTACTTTAATATAATTTCGATTTATATATTAACCTTACTAAAAGTCATGGCAGTTGTCGTCTGTAAATTATACTACTTACAACTACAAAGTTTAAATGTATGGTAGGTCCCCGTCTTGGTGTCAAAGCTCATCAATCTTTAAAATGATGAACAAACCATTATGTCGTGTTATGGTGTACGACACCACCGGAAAAAAACCACCAGTAACATGGTTAAACATTCCATTATAGCACCTCAACACATATATGGGTCCACAGTGGGCGAGTGGTCTATGTAGTTTTATAACTACTGTACCTATGGCCTTTCAACACTGAGGTTGTGAATTCGAACCCAACATATGACAGGTGCGCTAGCCTTCAATCTTACGGTTGATTTGCATAGTCATTTGTTCCCCAAAAGTTATGCTTTTCTCTGGGCATTCCTGTTTCCTCATCAAATGAAAACCGGCCACCACTGAATAGTCAAAAGCGCTGAAAGTGGCGTTAAACCCCAAAAATAATCAGTAAAAAGGACGTTTTATACAATTTGAGTTGTGAAAATAAAGTTGTAAAGAGATAATGGAAGCTAGATGACATGATTTTAGGATGGGATGCAGGAAGTAAATATGGAGAAAATCGGATAAAAAATAATAGTTTACAGAGATATGTTTCATCTGTATATAATCATATATATATTGATATGATAATTCAACAGTCGAAGTTTAAAACGGCAATTCTTTAAAATTCTAATGTTCATACATTTGCTATTCTGGATACCAAATACTATTGACTTCTCAAAACTGGTCCCTTGACTTAAACAAAAACTTTCTTTGTAAACTATACACATGTTTTTACATCTTTTACTGAGGGGGCAGGGCAACATAATCTTTATGGATACGGGATGTGCAAATGATACTACAACTGTATATCAAATATCTAAAAATTAGTCCTTAAATCTAATAAGAAACTTACACATGTGAACTAAACAATAGTTTAATCACAGGGACTCGGTTGGCAGATACTTTTTTTTAATCTATGTTTTTATGCCCCACCTACGATAGTAGAGGGGCATTATGTTTTCTGGTCTGTGCGTCCGTTCGTCCGTCCGTCTGTCCCGCTTGAGGTTAAAGTTTTTGGTCAAGGTAGTTTTTGATGAAGTTGAAGTCCAATCGACTTCAAACTTAGTATACATGTTCCCTATGATATGATCTTTTTAATTTTATTGCCAAATTAGAGGGTTTATCCCAATTTCACGGTCCACTGAACATAGAAAATGATAGTACGAGTGGGGCATTCGTGTACTGGGGACACATTCTTGTTTCAATCTTTTTTTTTCATATTTCCTGTTTATTTGTATTACATTATTTACGTTTTTAACATTGGCATCAATATTTTTGTTTTCTAGCGATGTGCAGTATACTATCCATATCTGTATACTGAAAAATCCTACTTTTTTTTCCAACGTTAAAAACGTTAATAATGTAATACAAATAGACAGGAAATATGAAAAAAAAAGAATGAAAAAAAAATAGATAAAAAAAATGTATCTGCTAACTGAGTCCCCGTGGTTTTAATCACTTAAGAAAGCAGAGGAAACAAGCTCAATGGAAATGGAATGTATCAATGATAACAAAACTACATAACAATGGTCAAATTAGTTTCACTTAATCTTATCTAATCTCAGACTTAAACATTATTGACAACATTACAGCTGACAAAAGCAGCATGCCTTAGTCATTCCTCAGCACCTTCACCTGCACCAAGACAAGACGAAAGTGGGATGTCATTCCGGACCTATTGACAAGATGAACAGTAAACAATATTGGGGTCTTCAATGCCTTCATATTTTTTTTCTTCTACAAAACACAACTAAACATGTTTCTTCAAATGAAAACTTTAAGACCGTGTTTGTCATTATTATGCTCAGAAAAGTTTTATCATTTCAAGAAATCAGGGAAAGGTGCTGATACTCCCATTCTTCTAGAAATGTGTAAAACCCCTGGAAGTTTTTTGTCTCCACGTCTTGCTCAGTAAGTACCAAAAATCCTTGGAATGTGTCACTGTCGTGTCAATCTGTCCAAGAAATACTTTGGTTTCATTAAATCTATATTAAGTTTTAATCATTTGGACTATTATGAGAAATTAGTACAATCTTACAAAGGCAGCTCCATAAGACCACACTATTTCAGACTCTGACATCTGAGATTAACATTCCCAAAATCTGACAAGCTCAGAGATGAAATAACATCTTAACAGAGGATATCTTAAACTAAGTCTTGTATTCTTACCATTGGTTTTAATTCTGGTTCACCTAAAAGTTCTATTGGATTCAAAATGGCAAAAAAGTTGCATGTATGCTGTCCCACCAGGTACACTAAATTATTTTCTGTGATAAAGAAAGTTATCACTTTAACTTGTTAGTTTGAAGTTTGTGTCCTATCCATTGTATTATTTCTTGTTTTGACAATACAATATCATTCTGTTTCCAATATAATTTCTAGTTCATAATATAGATATAAGAAGATGTGGTATAAGTGCCAATGAGACAACTCTCCATCCAAGTCACAATTTGTAACAGTAAACCAACAAGGAACCTAGACTCATACTGAACAGCAAGCTATAAAGGGCCCCAAAATGGCTAGTGTAACACCATTGATACAAGAAAACCAACTGTCTAATCTAAATCAAAAACAAGAAACACTTATGAACTACATCAACAAATGACAACCACCGAACAACAGGAGTTGATTTCTCAAAAAAACTTACGACTAAGATTTATTGTAAGTATACTGAATGGTTAATGCATTTGGTTTAAATTTTTTAACAGGTGCCAACCTTCACCCTAACATGAAATGATAACAACATACACTGAAGGAATCAGTGTTCTCCCTGGGGCCTTTTAGCATCATGGTAAGGTGATGCTATCTGAAGTGGTTTTCTTATATATATTGTTATGGATGTGATACATTAATTTTTAGAAGGTATTTCTCCTGTTTACCAGGATTCTCAATGAAATATCTGGGGAGAACACTGACAATATAAGGTCAATGTCAGAAAAATATAACCTTTTTGTAAAAGGCTGAGAAACTTAAGTAAGACAAGCTTTTGACATTGACCTAATACTGTTTTCATACTGAAACTTAAATTAATAAATTGATAGCTATTTAAATTGTAACACAAAATTTCAAACTTCTTTCCACCTCTTAATGAACCTCTGATTGTGGAGAAAGTGTTACATGTTGAAATTGACATCGCACAAAATATAGACTATAATTATGGAAATAAACACAACTACCGTAGTTGAAGTATAAATATGATTCGATTTGATTTGAAAATGTTTTATGATTTGATGATGTGTAGAAATTATGAGTTATCAAGTTTAAATCAATATATCGGAACATATTTTAATAATCTATTGTCCCTTTTCTTTAAGGGATGCCAGCATTTGTATTGCAGCTATAGTGTCACTATCTATAGGTTTATTAGGATCGTCTGAAATGATATGATATTCTGTCCCAGACTCTGTCTCATACATAACACAATGGGTAATCTCCTGTACATTTGACTTTTCAACATCCACAATACATGACAAATCGTTTTCAGAACAATGAGGTATGTTATTCAGGTCAATTTTCTGTTCTGTCACTATGTTGGTATCTTTATTATGCTTAGTCAAAGGATTTGTTTTCTCATTCAATCTCTGACGCCGTCCTTTTTTATGATTGGTTATCAATGCCTTATCTCCACTTGCTGACTCTGTACGTTCACGCTTCAGTTTATCTTTTCTAATTCCATTTTCACTGCTAGTTCTTTGTATTTCCTCTTTAACTGTTTGCTGACAGATTTTATGATGGCTGGTTAGGTAATGCTTTCTGTGAAAACGTTTTCCACATTTGTCACACTGGTATAGTTTTAAATTTTGGTGTCTGGCCTGTTCATGTCGCTTAAGTGAACCTATAATATAAAATAATTAACCAAATATTAAGCATTGTTATATTTATTTACCCTTACTAAATCTGCATTAGATTTAGTGCTGGCAAAAAAAGAAGGCAATTTATTACAAGCAACAAAACAAATAAAATTCTATACAGCAACACAAAAGATGTATCCATTATACTATATATAGGGTACATGGTATGCTGTTTTAAAATTCCAATGAATTATATGTCTTAGCAAACAAGCTGACTTTTGAAATGGATGGAAATTACTACTTATTTTTTATTCAAACTATCTTACTCCTTACAGCTGGAAAAAGGAGTATGTTCACAGATATCTGAATAAAAGAAAAATTTATCTGAGGACATGAATGCCTCCCCTCAATAAATGACTCACTACGAAAATTTGAACTCTGTCTGTGTGTTGTGGTTCTTAGCATTGTGTATGAATTTCATAAATATCAGATGAGAAAAACCTAGGTTAGAGTGAAGAAATGAAAAATGGATGGACAGAAGGACTGATAGAAAAAAGTTTTAACAAGGGTAACACATAATGTGCCCTTTGCCTTGGTGCATTCTTATAGTGAAAATAATCATGTTTACTAAATTCTAAATAACTTTCAGAGTTATTGCCTTTGACAACATTGCTCACATGCTAGGGCAACAATTATTTTTTGTAAGGATGTGTAGTTCAACAAAATATATATCTTTATAACAAATAAGACATTAAAAGTTTCTTGCTTTTGTAGAAATCTATATTATGCATTTTGGAATAAGGCAGTTATTTTCCCACTGTGCTGCTGATTTAAAGCTTTTGTTTTTGTCAGTTTTTAATATGAAAATACTCTTTATGAATTGGCCTTGTAGTTTTTAGTTTTTGTCTTACATTTTTGTTGGGTTAACTTATCATTTTCATTCTGTTTCTGTTATTTACTCTATTATATTACAAAGTCCAAGTTTGATGACAAAACACAGGTCATCTTGGTACTGCCCCTTCAACTATAGATATTGGATATTGGATAGACAGCAAATGACTGACAAGAAAAATTACACATCGAATGGACTAAGTGTGGAAAGTTGTTTAAAATACTTACCTTTTCTAGTAAATACTTGGTTACACACAGTACAGCTGAATAATGAAGGAGAAATAAATGCATGTCTATTGTTTATATGTGCAGTAAGATCAGCTTCAGTAAAAAATCCTTTGAAACAATGAGGACATTCCAATCTTTTAGGGTTAGAATGCATCTTCAGGTGAGATTTTAGAGAAAATGATTTAACAGTCTTTCCACAGGTGCTACACCTACAAGTAGAAAAAAGTAAACATGTATATATTCATAACTTATATTCAGAACAGACAAAGTCTTCAAGATATACAAAAAACTTTTCTGGCAATCAACAATTTCCATGTTTAACATGAATGAGCAATGGATATATTCAGGTCAAAATTTATAAACTGATATTTGGCTCCAAAGGAAAATATTTTGGTAGTATTTTTTATGTGGTCTATGCTAGATCTGCCAATAGTTTTCCTAAAAATAAAACAAAACATGGCCTCAAATGTATGTTTTCATGTAATTTTGGAACCTCATTCAAATCGATCCAACGTCACAGTTTTTAAACATCATCAAAGGTCTGCAATGTTAGTTAGTGACAAATTTCTAACAAAATTTGTGAAGTACCTTTTAGTGTATTTTGAACACTACAATACAAGTTGATTATATGTTAAATATCAGAAAGTAAAAAAAAGATATGTGTTAAGAATATCCAAAGGATGTTATTTGATAGATTGATACGAAGTTGTAATGTAAGGATAAAACCTGGCTTCAATTCGCTTATATTTTCCTTCATTTGAATAAATATTGAATATACATGGCTGGATCTAAATGGTATCTTATATTCTTAAGGCATAACTTGAAGCATTAAAGGATGTAAATAAATTCACACTTACAAACAAGTGAGAGATCTTCTGTGAGCTTTCATTAACTTCTTTGTTTTACAATCTTTCCCTTGGGAATTAGTCTTGTTATTTTCTTTAACAGATTCCTTACTGCCAGTAAATATTTTCCCATCTTTACCACAATTTACTTGCTGCTTTGGGTGTCTTGTTAGTGTGTGATTTTCCATTTCTTCCACTGTCCTGCAGTTATTCTTGCTAAGATCACAACTACAATAAAACTAGTTAAATAATTCTACTTAAATCTTTTTTTAAAATAAGCAAGCAAGAAATTAATATTTCTTTCACTTTTTTGAAATGACAAAATAAAGACATGGACGATATATATTTTATCATAGAGAACTATAAGAAATATTGGTCCATGCATCAATCAAAAATATATATACAATTTGTTTAAATTTTCTTTAGTTTGAGAATTTATTCTGACATCAGAAATCTAATGGTGTACATGTTTAACTTGTTAATGTAAATGTGATTTTTCATACAACATTTGTACAAGTGTGTATAGTAAACCCTCTATTGCATGACACAATGTGGCTGCATAAATCCTAAAAAGTATTACCTCAGGTCAGCATTGGACTCCTCATGTAAATGTGCTTTTACAAGATCTGAGTTTATATTCTTTTTGGAAAGACAAATTTCAGATTGCACATTATCTATCATACACTTCTGCTCCCCTTTTTCTGAATTATCAGAATGTTCTGTTCTTTTATCTTTAAACTCTACTGAACCATTCTTGTGACAAGTTGCCTGATCTTCATCCTTACAAAAATTTTGTTCCATAACTAAACTGTCATCAAATGATTCTCTCTGATTTTCTACAATCATGCAGTTATTGGACATTGCATCTTCATGATTTGATTTCTTTCTGTTTGAAACTGGTTTTAACTTTTTAGTATGTTCTGATATAGTACCAACAGAGGATACTTTCCTTTTCTTAGTCTTAAAACTATCTGTGGTCTGTTTGTCTGATGATAGGGAACAGTAATCAATTCTCTTGTTTCTTGTTGCCATTTTACGAGAAGATTTCACAATTTCATTATTATTTACCACTTTTGTTGTCTCAGTATTGTCTTTTGAATATCGTAAAGGTCTTTTTTCAGTCACGTTAGCTTCTTTTTTTGAAAGATTCTCAGACACAGAATCAAGTTCCCTCTCAGTTATAATATCTGTGGTGATCTTGTCATTTGTGTCACCCAGATTCACTGACTTATTTGAACAATATCTATATATGCTGAGTAATTTTTTAAGCTTGCTATCAAATTTGTGAAATCCATCTTCATTTTCCTTTTTTTGTCTGAAGTAAAGTAGATTTATATCATAATTAATAAATTAACACACAATTTTCTCTTTAACCAAACCAGATTTTAAACTTGAATGGTAAATACAATTTCAATAATTCTGATTTGACATTCACTTTTCCTATCATGTTTGGAAATTTTAATCATGTTAATTGGTGATGAGTTTATCTCTTGTTTTTTCTTTTTTAACAAATGTTGAAATTTGTCAATATTTTTAGCTATTCTGATAGATAAAAAGCATTGCTCAATAAAATTTATCATCAAAACAAGAATTCAATATATATATTATTTACTTTTAAACCAAAATATCTAATTACATTAGATATATAACTAAAATAAATTTAAATACTCTTCTTTAAGAAAATAGAAAAATATTATACCTTCTTCTGATAAAAAGATTACAGGTTCCATCAACATGATCATCATATGCAATTCTAAATGGCATAATGGCAAATAATAATGTGCATGGCCAGTCTAAATTGTTCTTAATAAAACATGAAACCTTGTTCTTCAGTAGTATCCAAATCTCGTCTGAAATAAGATTTATAAATACCGGTATAAAATTATTCTGATAGTAGCGTTTTTTTGTTGCTTACCTACTTACAATAATATCAAAAGGTGACCATTTATTATTTCATTTTCTAGCTTATCATCGCATAATTCAAAAAGATGTAACAAAATGAAATTATAAACAATAGCAAAAAAATTTAGATGTACATTGTATCACAAAAACATAATTTTGATCATTGCACCATGAAAATTAGGTCAAGATCAGGTCAAGATGATCAGGTTGATATGTAAATGTAAGAAGGATTCAATAGACTAAATATCAATAACCTAATACTTCAAGTACTGAGAAACTGATATGATCATGAAACTTAATGTTGACTTTTGTGGGGCCATTAAACAAAGAAAATGATGTGCATATGAAAGCAGTGAATTCTCCAGGCCCTTTGAGGACCACGGGTTCACAGTGGTATAAAGTTTTAGCGTGTTGGTATAATTTTGGTCCGTGGAGCTAAAATTTTCAGTTAAAAAATCAGTAATCTGTAAAATTTAAAACAGCTTCTTTAATCTTTTCTGTGTGGTATAAAATTCCAGAAAGTACCCAGGGAGTTGTAAGGAAAGAAAAACCTTTAATTCAATAAAATATATAATACTTTCCCTTATGTATAGAATACCTGAATAATTGACATCTTTTTTCAATATATCTATGTGTAAATCAGCTGACGTTAATAGCTGAACATCAGGTGTTAAAAGTGATAATCCTCCACATAAACTACTTCTAAGGTATAACCTTTTCATTACATTGTATCTGAAAAAATAAGAAGGAAAAAATTGTCATTTGATTAGTGTTATATCTTTGTTGTCTCATTACCTAGTTTATTTTATTTTCAAAAAAAAGAAAGCCATGTCAAATGCTGTCCATAATAACCTCAAAAGTACAAATTAGACTAGACAATCAAAGAATCACAATCCCTACAACATCTGGAAAATATCTGTCATACAAATGATGTGCTACAACATATTTTATAATGCCAAGCACCCAACATTTATGTGCTACAACATATTTTATAATGCCAAGCACCCAACATTTATGTGCTACAACATATTTTATATTGCCAAGCACCCAACATTTATGTGCTACAACATATTTTATAATGCCAAGCACCCAACATTTATGTGCTACAACATAATTTATAATGCCAAGCACCCAACATTTATGTGCTACAACATAATTTATAATGCAAGCACCCAACATTTATGACAGCAGAATGAGTCCACGGTCATAAACTTTACATGGTACTAGGAGTACAGACTTTGTCTCTGAAACACCAAATCCAGTATTTTGGTTGGTTGATTTCTGTCAAATTCTCAGTCTGAGTGCTATAATCTGACTGCAAGGCCTGAAGCTCTGGTTCAAATAATTATCATTTCCAGACTTTGAAAAACTATGTGTTTATATGAATAAAAAGAGATGAAGAGTACTAAGTTAGGAGTAACTAGGGTCTACATTTATAATGAAATAAAACCTGAACCACATGCTTAAGAATTTTTATTTTTTCACTAAGATAATATTGTATACTATTTTTTTCTCCATTTATACCAGACTGTTACTCAGTAGGCTTATTTTACCTTATGTACAGACATTGATGTCACTAAACTCAATCATAAATCATGTCTTTCAATTTTCAATTTTCATGTCTCTGGTGTAGAGTTGTATCATTGACAGTCATACCTTATGTTC